>SMMQ01003054.1:67311-84647 GCA_008271595.1 [Pythium] brassicae (nom. inval.) | reverse complement strand
GGGGGGGGGGGGGGGGGGGGGGGGGGGGGGGGGGCAAACGGAGCAGCCAACGCACCGTCTTATCGAACTCGAGTCCCAGCTCCGACGTCGCTGCGAGCACTGTCGCCTTGCACGTCGAGTAGACCATCTTCTGGCGCACGGGAGCCTCTTCCGGACACACGTACAGGAAGACTGCGCAGAGCAGAGAGAGAGAGAGGGAGCGGTGGGGCTGAGTGGTGGTGGGGGGAGAACGCTGGAGCTGCCAGCAAGGAAGGACCACAGCGGAGCGCCACACACAATCTACGCACTCAGCACGGGCTTAGACGCCGCGAGCGCGCCGCGGTAGCGATACGTGACGAAGCTCGGGGCTTTCTGGTCCACAGCACCCTGCACGTCGACCAGGTCGACGCTCTCGAGGCTCTTGACCACCTCCACGCTCTCGTCGTCCGTGTTCAGTTTCTGGCGGAGTAGCCATCAGCATACAGTATTAACGAGCCGCACACTTTGGTGGTACACACGGATACCCACAAGAGGACGCATACACGGGGGCCCACATGGGTACCCACATGCGTACCCACACGACTGACAAACACACGCACCATCGCGATCCAGTCGAACTTGCCGTCCTTGAAGAGCGCGAGCTTCTCGCGCACGTTCTGCGAAATGGCGAACGGGATGACGCCCATGGCCGTCGACTTGACGTTCGTGTCGCGCTCGAGCAGCGCGGTCTCCTTGAGCAGCCGCTCCGTCTCGGACAGCGGCGCGTCCGCCGCGTGCTTCTTCTTTGCGTCCTGGAAGCTCTCGAGCGTCACCTCGCTCTAATGCCACGCCCACCCCATGCAGTCGTGACATACAGTTAAATACACACACCTTCACACGACACACGACACGTACACACACACACGCAATCAGTCGCACGCACCACGTCCGTGGCGTGGAACTCGCCCACAAAGTAGTTGTGCCCGAGCTGCTTCTTGAGCGACTCGCGCGACGACGAGTAGAGCATCTTGTCGCGCACGCTCACGGCCTCCGGCACGAACGCCAGCAGCACCCAGCGCAGCGCCGGCGCGTTCACGTCGAGGCAGAACAACACGAACGCGGCGCTTGTCGGCGCCAGCTCGCTCGCGGCCACGCGCGCCGCGTCCCCCCGCACGTCTGCGCTCGCTGCGCCGACGCCCGCGAGCGCGAACGTCTCGCCCTCAATCGACGCCTTCACGAAGCGGACGCCGCCGCTCTGCGCGTCCGCGAACGCGCGCTCGAGCTCGGCGCTCAGCAGGAGCTGTGCGCGGGCCATCGTTCTTTGTGAGGTTGAATTTGCTAAAATGAATTTCGAAAAAGATCGGAGACCAAATAGGAAAAATATGAAAAAGGGCGTGTTGATTAGGAAGCTGAAGTGTCGGTGGTCGGCCTCGGCCTCTTGCTCCGCCTCACTTGCCGCCAGCTTACGCCTCGAAGAACTGCGCAACGACAGGCGAAGAGAGACTCAGTATGAGCATATGAACACTGTCTGTCGGACCGCCCAACAAGGGCCCAACGAGTGGAGGGAGAGGGTGCGACGCACCTTGTCGTCCGCGTACACGAGCTCGAGCCCGTGCAGCGCGCCGGCGATTAGCCGCTCGCGCAGGTTTGCGTTCTTCTTGAGCCCGAACGTGATCTTCCGCGCCTGCGCCCGGTAGTCGTCGTTGCTCTCCTTGTACCGGTCAAACACGAACTCCTGTCGACCCACAAACGCGACACGATACACACACGACACACGACACACCGCGTGAGCATCCGCCACACAACCTGTCGAGCACAGCGACAGAGCGCACCTCGATCTCCTTCGCAAGTTCGAGATGAGCCGCGCCGCTCGGATCCAGCACACCACGCAGCATCTCGACGAACGCCTGGCGGTGCGCGTCGAGACTCGAGTCAGCTTTCGCGGCGGCGGCAGGTACGGCGCTACTTCCTGTCAGCTGCTTGCTCGTAGCATCCGCTGTCTCCGGCTTCGCGGGGCCGTTCGCGTTCTCGTCCGTTTCGCTACTCGTCGACTTTGCGGCCGCTGGTGTCGCCGACGCGCTGGGAGTCGACGCTTTCTCCGTCTCACTCGGCTGGTTGCTCGTCTCATCTGCTGCTGTCGCCGTCGATGCGCTCGTCGACGCCTCCGGTGTCGGGGTCATGTCGCCCGACGTAGACGACGACCCGCCGCTCTCCTTCTTCGTGTCCGCGTCTGTGGCGTCCGGCTTCACGCCGTTCAACTCACTCAACTGTGCTGTCGCTGGCTCGCTCGTCGCGTTCGCTTTCGACTCCGAAGCCTTCGCGTCGCCCTTTGGCTTCTTCGCCTTGCTGTCCGCGTCGCCGCTGCCTTTCGCCGCCTTCCCCGAGCTCTTGTCGCCCGCGGCAGCGCCCGTGTCGTGCTGGATGATGTCGATCATGTGCTTGCGCACCGCGCTCGCTGTGTGCGCCACCGTCATGTTCGCGCTCTTGCGCAGCACCGCGATGCTCGCCGCGAGTCCCGAGCGCTCGACGTCCGACCGGTACACGAGCTTCTCCTCGAAGAGCTGCGCCAGCATGCGGATCACTTCGTCGTTGTTCTTTGCTGACTCGTTCTCGTGGAGACGCCGGAGCTTGCCCGCGAACGTCGCCAGGTCGCCCACGCGGTACTCGCCCTTGTCTTTCTTCGTCTTCTCGCCCGGGAGCTTCTTCTTCGCAGCTTCCTCCGTCATCTCCCGGATGTCGGCCGACTTGACCGACTTGCGCGGCACCATGAGCTCGATCTCCTTCTTCCGCTTCGTGTCGATCTCTTCTGACGCCCCCGACGCCTTCCCACCGCTCTTGCTCGCGCCGCCACCACCACCGCTGGATGTCTTCTTCGCTGCTCCGCCCGCCTTCGTCTTGGCGTCCGCGTCGTCGCCCGCCACTTTCTTCTTCGACGGCGTCTTCCGGCTCGCGATCTTGGCTTTGATCTCGTCCTTGCTCAGCGTCCGCGCCGCGGGGCTCGCCTCTTCTTCCTCGTCTTCCTCGTGGCTCTCCTGCGACGGCTCGTCGGCTGTCTCCTCATCGTCCGCCTCGCCCGCTGTCTCCGCGCTTTTCTTCGGCTTTGGCGTGCGCTCCGTCACTTTCGGGCTCTTCCCACTCGTCCGCCGCGCAGTGAGTGGGTTTAGTTGCTTGCGCTTGGCGCCGGTGTCCTCGGCAGGCACCACCGCTGGCTTCTTCGGCTTTGGTTCTTTCACAAACGGCTGCAGTGTGACGAAACACAGAGAGAGAGATCAGCACGGGGAGTCCAATAGCCAAGCGACACACAATCTACGTGAGATCAGCAGCCTCGCGTACCTTAAGCAGTCCGTCCGCCCTCTCGTCGATCGGCAGGAGCACATCTTTCTGCAAGCACGCAACCGGTTCAGCGTCAGAGAAGGGCAGGCGGTGGCGACCGACGCACAAGACGCGTCGAGAAAGGCGCCACCGGCAACTTGAACGTACGTCGGCCTCTGCGATGGCTTCCATGAGCTGCGCGCGGCGCTTTGGCGGCTTCGACTCCTTCGCTGGGAACCCGGACCGGTAGTCGTTCTTCGTGTCGTCCCACGGTGCAATGTTCTTGAACAGCGTCGGCGCACTGCGCGAAGTGTGCGGCCGCGACAACACAACACCGTCAGTGCTCTCACTGCATTAGGGAGCCCTAGCAGCTGCTCCCCTGCCATCCCTCCGCCACGAGCACGCACAAGTTCTTGGTCGTGTAGTAGTACACAAAGTACTTGGTCTCCAGGTCCTTCATCGCGCTGGCAAGGAACTTGGGCGGCAGGTGGCGCGGGTCCGTGATCACCGCTGGCCAGTACGGGAACCCGACCATCTTTGCCCACACGACGCTGCCAAACCTAGAGACCCACCCATCAACACACAATGACACCACAAACTTTGCATCAGCAGCCACGCGATTGCATCTCCGCCACGCCTTGGGGAAGAAACGTACTTGGCTTTCACGTCCGGATCGAGCGCTTCCACGCGCCGCAGCACCTCCTGCTGCTGCTCGTCCTCCGAGTCGGACGACTCGACAGCAGCAGCGGCCTCTTTCGCCGGCTTCTTCTTGCGCGCAGCGCTCTTCTTCTCCTTCGCAGCCGCGGCGCCAGCAGGCGCCTTCGCGCGCTTCTTCGGCTGCTTCTCCGGCTCCGACTCGGTCTCCTCGCCCTCTGCGTCCATGGCCACCGCTGCTGTCGCTGCTGCTTCCGCCTCCTTCTTGCCCTTCTTGCTCGCCGGCGCCTTGCGCTTCTTCGGGTTCGCCGCCTTCTCTTGGGCCTTCTCGCCGCCCTTGTCCGCGCTCTCGGCGCGCTTTTCCACGCTCTCACTACTCTCGCCAGTCGCATTCGGCGGCGGCGCAGTGTCCTGCTCCTTGGGCGGCCCGCTGTTCTGCTCCTTGGGCGACGACCCGCGCGCGCGCTTCACCTCGATCTCCTCCTCAGTCTCCGCGTCATCCTCCTCCGTGACACCGGCGGCCGCGTGGTCCTTCGGTTCCCCGCCATCCGTGGCGGCTTCCGTTGCGCCCGCGCTGTCCGCCGGCGCGTCGGCGGAGGCGTCGCGGCTGCGCTTCTTCGAGGCGGCAGCTGCCGGATCTTTCGGCGCGGGCGTCGCCACATCGCTGTCTGTCTCGCTCAGCGTCATTTCTACGCTGTGGGCGAACGCGAAGACGAGGAAGAAGCTCTGTCGACTTGCTGCTGCCTGTTGCGCCTGTGTGAGAGAGTGCGTGCGCGTACAGCCACCACCACCAGCCAGCACCAGTGCGTGCCTTGGACGCTTGACTGTTATCTGGGCGTGAGAGATCCCAGCCACGATTTACTTGATGAATTCGATAAGGTGCGATTCGATGAAGTTCGATCCTTGGTTTTTTCACTATTGAAGTCGTAAGGACCTCGCAAAGCACGACACTTGCTGGCACGACATGATCGACATGGCCAATGTCTGGAGCGTCACACAGCTACGACGCCAATCAACACACAGAGACACAAAAATGGTTGGGATCCCGAGCGGGAGCAGATCTTTGTTGCCGCATTAACCGGGTGCCATCGCTTAACACCGTCGTCTATTCCATGCAGGCAGACCTGCGTCGCGCCGCGAGAGCCTCCAGAGCTCTTGGTGTGCTGAAGAAACCGTGGCGGACGCCCGCGAGGTCACGGGCGTCCAGTGCACGCGCGCCGGAAGAAAGGCGATCGCCTACTCCCAGTTGCTGGCACCAGCCGCAGGCGCGTCCCAGCTGCCCGCCGCAGCGTCGCCCGACCACTCGGCAGCCGGGGCGGCAGCGGCGGCACCCGCCGTCCACTCGACAGCCGACTCGGCGGCGAAGACCGCCGGCTCCGGCTGCGCCTCGGTGGCGTCGCCCCAGCCCGCGCGCGCCTGCGCCTCCTCGGCGGCACCAGACTGCGCCTCCTCCGCCTTCTTGAGCTCCTCCGGGTCACGGTACAGGAACAGGTCGACGGCCACGTCCCACGGCAGCGCGCGCGAGATCGTGCCGCGCAGGCGCAGCACCTCGCGCGCGAGCAGCCAGTAGAGCAGACCGATCGAGAGCTTGCCCTTGTTGTTCGCCGGGATGGCCACGTCGACGTACTGCAGCGGCGAGTCCGAGTCGCAGAACGCGATCACCGGCACGTTCACGAACGACGACTCGCGCACCGACTGCGAGTCCGTGCGCGGGTCCGTGATGATGAGCAGGCGCGGCTCGCGGAACTGCTTGGTGATCTGGTTCGTGAACGTACCCGGCGTGAAGCGGCCAGCGATCGAGGACGAGCCCGTGTACTGGGCGAACTTAAGCACCGCGCGCTGGCCGTACGGGCGCGCCGAGATCGCGATCACGTCCGACGGGTTCTCGATCGCAACGATCACACGCGCCGCGAGCATGAGCTTCTCCCACGTCTTGCCGATGTTGATGATGTTCACGCCGTCGTTGCGGCGGCGCCAGATGTAGTCCGCCATCTTCGAGTCGGCATTGCGGGTGCCGATGTGCACCTGCGCCGCAAGCATAAGCTTGATGTCCTCTTCGCGCTGCGTGGCCATGGTAGCGAGTTCTTTGGTCTTCTTCACAAGAGCGATGAATAGTGAGCCGCAACCGAGGTCGCAAGGCCGCCGACACTCTCTCGACCTGGAACTCGCGCGGGCCACCAGTCATGTGAGCGGTACACGGCGCTGTATTCCAGGTGGTACACCTGGATTTCGTCACTATTCCAGCAATCTTCGTGCTGAGTTAGTTGAGTTTCCTAAATAAATAGTGCAGCACTAGCAAACTGTGTGGAACGAGGCGACAGTATCAACTTCATCGATTCGTCAAGTGCGCCTTGGTGCGTGGATGTCTTGAAGGAGGCAGAGAACATGAGCGTATGTGAGAGACTCCGCGTTCGATGAGCTTTCATGGTACTTCAGACACCGTACAGCACATTCGATGCTCGCCTTCATGCGTCTGCTCAAGCTGAGATTGCGCCAATTGATCTCGAACTTTGACGCTAATGGCCATCGCACACTCGTTGACTTCGCATCGACGAGAAAGTGCTTGTGCACCTCACTGCTGCTGCTGCCGCCACCGCTCGAACTGCCATTGCATCACTTTCCGACTCGCCGAGACCTTCGCGCAGCAATGCTGCAAGAGAGCGCCGTCAACAACAGCAACAACAGCAACAACGAGAAGAACGACGGCGACGGCGCTGGAGGCATCGCGAGACTTGCGAGCGAGCGCTTGGCGACACTGCAACAACTCTGGCGCGAGCTCGGCGTCACGCGCGACGAGCAGGCCCGTGAGCAGCAGGTGCTGCTGCGCGACATCCGCGGCGTCTACGACCGCAGACTGCAGTTCTATCGGGACGAGCAGGAGCTAACGCTCCAACGAGTGGCGGTGCTACGACGCGAGATCGCGCATATCCGCTGGCTCCTCCGCGACGACGCGCCGCACGAGGTAAGGAACTGATGCTCCAGGATGCTTCTCGGGTGGCGAGAGCAACGCTGACAGCCGTGCTTTCTGTGTGTTGTGCGAACTGCCGCCAGTTTGGCGGACAAGACGCGACCTCGCTTCGCGACGAGCTCGCGTCGCTGGAAGTGACCTTCAAGTGTCTTGATCAGGTTCGCCGCACTCGCTCGTTGGACGCGTCGTGCCCAGTCACGGCCTTTTGAACTGACGCTCGCACATGCGCTTGTGTGCTGGCTCAGATCCGCGCGTCTCGGAGCGAGAGAGTCGCGGCACTGGACACGGAGCTGACTCAACTCTTGCACCGCGTGGGCGAAGCGCGCCAGGTTCGTTGCAAACGCCAGTTGAGCTGGATGCGGCGCTCAGGGCCCGTGTCACTGGTGTGTTTGTAGCAATCTGATGCTTCTTGCTATGGACATTGCTGCACCAGTCCTTGGATATGGATCAAGTTGAAAACCTGAGCGAGACGACAGTCCAGAGTATGGAGGCGCGCGTCGAGCGCTTACGGCCACTGGTGGTGCGTTCCTGCGATCATCGATTTCGGGAGCTTTAGCTCCACTGATGGCGTTACTGGCGGTGGACACAGGAGGATCTCGCTCGAAGGACCTTGGAGAATGCGACGCGGTGCGTCGAGATCCTGCTGACGCTCGAAGTGAGCGAGTACTCCGCCTTCGACGAAACGCTGCTTCACTACAGCGAGGTGTGTCCCTGTGCGATATCGTAGAATGGGGGGAGGGGGCTGCACACTCGAGTGTATCTCGATCTAATGCCGCCGGTCCTGGCGCAGGACTCGCGCTTGACTCCAGAGATCGCGACGAAGGTGGCGGAGCGCATGACTGAGCTCGAGTCCGCTCTTGACGAAGCGAGAGCCTTGTACAAGGTACGACTGAGAATGCGTGAGGTAGTTACGACACCAGTCGTGAAGATGCCGACGCAGCGCTCGTGTGGTTTCGTAGCGGGTCGAGAAGCGCGAAGCGATCGTAGCGGAGCGGCTCGAGTACGAGCAATCGGCCAGCAACGCGCAGAGACTAACGAGTCGAACCGGACAAGCTGGAAGGCGAGTGAAAATGCTGCTGCTACGGACGTCACCACCTTGATCGCTAACGAGCGACCACTTGCTGCGCAGATTGCTCCGCGAGGAGAGGCTGCGCAAGGAGATTAGACGAGACCTGCCGAAGCTGACGACGTACCTCGAGAAACACATCAAGATATGGGAGCAGAAGCACGCGATGCAGTTTGTCTGGAAAGGTACACAACAAGAGGATGAGTCCGGGTGCGCTAGTCAGAGACACAGGCGCTGATCTCCCAGCGGTCTCTTACTCTGAGTAGGACACGCGTATCTGAGCCGCATGCACGCTGTCGACCGCGAGTACGAAGAGCGCAGCACTGTGCTGAGAGCCGAGAAGGAGAAGCAGCGCGAAAGCAAAGCGCGGATGCTTGTGTCGCGCGCATCGGTTTCTCAGCTGAACGTCCAAGACGAGAACAAGCCGCCAGTTCGTCTTCGGGTACGAGAACGTGCCATTCGGTGCCTGAGTGTTAGCGCCAGCATCGTGGGTGGAGGTGTCGCTACCTGTGAATACTTCGCGCGGACTGCCTGACGCTCGACACCTGGCGGATGTTCTTTCAGCGCCGCAACTCGATGGTGAGCGAATCGTCGCCTGCAGTAGAAGTTTGTGTGGAGCCAGCTCCGAAGGCTGCTGCTCCGCCGCCTCGGCGTCGCCGATTCTCCGCCCACTGCAGCGAGAGCGAGAGCGTCCGCGATCTGACCCTCGCGTCGTCTTAGCTCAAGCCAAATCCGCGCATGAGAACTCGAGATGATCTACCGTACAGTAGTGACGTAGAGAGAGCAAGTGAGAGAGAGAGAGAGAGAGATTGAGAGCAGTTGAGCCTCCGAACCACCTTCACCAACGAACATTGCCACATTGCCGATTTCGGACAACGGTACTATACTACTGGTAAATGGTCCACAGTGGGACAAGACTTCAGCCAGTCGAGCCGACTCGCCAGATCCACACGATCCGCAATGGCTGCTGCGTCCGAGCGCTCGCCCCTCGTGGAGCCGCCTCACGAGGCTCCTTCTCAGCGCCGCAGGCAACTCCTCGTCGCCACGGTGGCACTTGGTGCGGTGTTTGCGAGTGTGTTCGCGTGCTTCCTGCTGGGATCAGCATCACATCGCGACGCATATCAAGCTGCTGAGCTGGCGGCGTCGACAACGACGGCGGCGGACACGCGCTACGTCTGCGGCGATACCGCGCTGGATGCCGGCTACGTCAAGCTCCCGAACAAGGAGGATAACCACTTCTTCTACTGGTACTTCCAGTCGCGCAGCAACCCGTCGACGGATCCGCTCGTGCTCTGGCTCACGGGCGGCGCCGGGGGCTCGAGCTCGCTCGCGCTGCTCACAGAGAACGGGCCGTGCACTGTGAACGACGCAGACTTGTCGACTACGCTCAACCCGTACGCGTGGAACCACGCGGCGAACGTCATGTGGCTCGACCAGCCGACGAACGTGGGCTTTTCGCACGGCGTCGCGAGCAACTCGGACTACACGGCGGCCGGCGTGGCCGAGAACATCTACTGGTTCCTGCAGGGCTTTCTGGAGAAGCACCCGGAGCTCGACGGCCGCGAGTTCTTCCTCACGGGCGAGAGCTACGCTGGCCACTACATCCCCGTCACGGCGCGCTTCATCCAGCAGCAGAACAAGCTCGGAGCGGGATCGAGACGCATCAACCTCCAGGGCATCTCGATTGGTAACGGCTTGGTCAACACCGACGTCCAACTCGGGTACTTTGTCGAGCAAGCCAAGCAGAATACGTACAACATCACGTTGCTCACGGAAGAGCAGCAGGCGCAGATGGTGACCGACCAGGCGGAGTGCGTTCGACTCGGCTGGGCGTGCCGAGCAGCGCCGCCGAACGCCACCGCGTGCACCGACGGCTACCAGTGCTTCGTCGACAAGCTCCTCGGCCCGTTCCTCGCAGGCAACCACAACTTCTTTGATATGCGAGCGCCGTGCGACAGGACAGCGAACTCGCTCTGCTACGACTTCCACGCCATCGCCGACTACCTCAACTTGGAGCGCGTGCGTGCGTACCTGAACGTCGACCCGATCGTCGGCGTGTGGGGGACCATCGACCAGAGCGTGGCGGATCGCTTCCTGGCGAACGGCGACTTCTACCACAACACGCACACGTACGTCGCCGACGCGCTCAACGACGGGCTCCGCGTGCTCATCTACGCTGGCGACGCCGACCTGATGTGCAACTGGCAGGGCTCCCGCGCCTGGACGCTCGAGCTCGAGTGGGCTGGCCAGGCGGGTTTCAATGCCGCGAAGGAGCGCGCGCTCATCTCGCACGACCCGCTCGTCGCGAACGCCTCGGCCGTGGAGGCGGGCGCTCTGATCTCGTTCGACGGGCTCACGTTCCTGCGCGTGTACAATTCGGGGCACATGGTGCCGCGCAACCAGCCGGCTGTGGCGCTCGACATGATCACCCGGTTCTTCCAGAACAAGCTCGTGTAAGGAGGAACGAACGTGTGATCGACAGAGTTGTAGATTCGACAGCGAAGGCGAACCGGGTTGTGTCGCTTGTATCAATCTGATCGCTGAGGTGTTCATTGATGGTTGGACCGAGGCACCACTGCTGGAGGATGTCCGAGAGTCTTGGTACTTCGCCTTCCGGCTCCAGCTCCGCCATGCAACACCAACGTCTCGAGATCCTGGGACTCGTCTTGATCTCAGGGCGTCAAGTGGCGACCAGGTCGCATTTCGTATATGACAACCAGGAAGCCAAACCGGACCTAAACCACATCTCGCCACACCTCAAAAAGCACACAACCGAGGAGTGATGGCGCCGCGCGGCGGGAAGCGCAAGCACGACGGCGCGGGCAGCGGCACGGGCGGCGGCGCGACAGTGTGCGACGAGACGCGTATCCTCGACCCCTACGCGCTGCAGCTGCCTGCATGTCGGCTGGTGGACCACCATCGCAAGAAGAGCAAGAGCGCGGCCGCGCTGCGCAACTGCGCCGAGAACCCCAACTGCCTCTTTGGGCTCGGCGAGCACCAGGAGGTGGCTGCTCTGCCTCACGGCGCCCTCTCCGCTACAGTAGCAGCGGCTCGCTCCTCACGTCACTCGCGCGTGCGTCTCTTGTCCCTCGTTATTGTGGCTATCAGGGCGTGTGGGCGAAGCCGAAGCTCGTGCAGCGCTTGCTGGGCGACGACCCGCGCGAGCAGCTGCGCGCCGTGTACCCGGACGCGCCACGCCGCAAGAACAGCGCGTCGTCATCACCCGCTGCGGAGAGCGGCGCGTCGCTGCTGCCGTGCGGCCTGCGCAACCTGGGGGCGACGTGCTACCTCAACAGCATGCTGCAGACGCTCTTCACGAACGTGGCGTTCCGCGAGGCGGTCTACCGCTGGGAGCCCAAGCCGCCGGGTGCGAGCGATGAGCTCGCACTGCAGATGCGCGCGCTGCAGAAGCTCTTTGGGCTCATGCAGCTCGGGAAACGCGCAGTGTACGACCCGAACGAGTTTGCCGACACGCTCGCGCTCAACAGCGTCGTGCAGCAGGACGTGCAGGTCAGTCAGGCAGGGCGTGCGTGCGTGGACCCTTGAAAGCCTCCTGTGTGGTAGTGGCGATGCTAACTCCCCCTCCTCTCTCTCTCTCTTGCTCTCTGTGTGTGCTGCTGCTCTTCCAGGAGTTCAGCAAGCTCCTGTTGACGCACTTGCGCATGATCTTCTCGCAATCGCGCATCTCGGACCACTGGGACCTCGTCGACCGCCTCTTCCAGGGTCAGATGAGCTACGTGACCAAGTGTCTGCGCTGCAAGACGCGCTCCGAGCGGCCGTCGTCGTACTATGAGATCGTACGTGACCCTACGCTGGGGACTGCAGACACGCGCCCATGACAGGCTCATTTACCAGCGTGTGTCTTTTGTCGTCTGTTGCCTGTGGCTTGGCGCTGTCTGCACGCAGTCTCTAAACATCAAAGGCCACAAGACCGTGCAGGCGTGTCTCGAGTCGTACTTGTCCGCCGAGGTGCTCGATGGCGAGAACAAGTACTTTTGCGACACGTGCGACTCGAAAGAGCGCGCCGAGCGCTACATTGAGCTCAACCCAAAGCGGCTCCCACAGACGATCACGCTGCAGCTCATGCGGTTCGTCTACGACGCGCACGAAGGCCGCAAGAAGAAGCTGATGGTGCGTGCGTTGAACGCCCGTATGTGGTGGTGGCGGCCGAGGGGCTTTTGTCCGTGCGTGGGTGTCCCTCTGCCCCCCACAGACCTCCTGACGTTGTTGCTTCCGCGACGATCTGTTGCTGGTGTGTGTGTCAGGATGTGATCGAAGTGAACGAGACGCTCAACATGACCGAGTTGCTGCGACGATGCGGGCTCGCGGATGCGTTTTCCGAGACGAACGACGCGATCTACCGCCTCTCTGGGTACCTGAACCACCGCGGCAAGAGCACGCACGCCGGCCACTACACGGCGTCGGTCGCGCACCCAAAGCCCGACGACACGTCCAGCGTCGACTGGTTCGAGTTTGACGACAATGTCGTGAACAACATGGCAACGATCGTCGACACGGAAGGGTCGAAGGAGCGCCACGGGAAAATCCTGCGCTCGCGGGACGCGTACATGCTGCTGTATGTGCGCGACGACTCGGCGGGTGTCGCGGCCGGTTCTTCATCCACGCTGGCGTCGCTGCTGCCCCCACGAGCCACTGTCGCGCCGTCGAAGGACTGTCTGGACGAGATCGTGACGCTGAATGCGGTCTTTGAGTCGGACGTGCAGACGTACGTTGAGAAGGCGGAGGCTCTCGAGGCTCGCATCCAAGCGCGTCTCGATGCGTACAACCGCTTCTTCGAGAAGGAGCAGCCGTCTCCGAAACCTGACGCCGACGACTTCTATTGGGTCGAGACGAGCTGGCTCCGGGCGTGGATCGTCGGCGAGGAGGTGCAGCAGCAGCCGCTGTCGAAGGATGCGACCAAGAAGAACGATCACCCAGAGCAGGCGACGCCGAACGGAGCGCAGAAGGAAAACAGCGACGGCGACGACGAGCAGAGCAAGAAGCCGACGCGAGACGCCGTCTCCCAGGACTCTGTAGTCAGCAACGACAGCAGCGGCAGCAACGGCGTCGCGGCGGACTCGAAGCACAACGTCCTCACTACCACCACGGTACACACAGTCAACGTCGACGAGATCCCGTTCTCCAAGCCCATTGACGTGAACCGCTTCTGCTGTGTGCATAGCGTCGATGTCGACACGCCCAAGGTGAGCACGCACCACCACCACCACCGGCTGGGCTTCAAGCTTGCAAGCTTCGCGCCAGAGAACGTCAGCAAGCTCAAGCGCGTGTCGGCGAATCTGTTCGAGTACCTACGAGAGACTTGCGGGATCGCGCCGAACGCTCAGCCGCGGTCGCCAACGCTCGAAGGGCGACGAAGCCGACGCACGAGCGACCAGAGCGACGTTGGCGCCGTGTTTGGCGCCACTTCCTTCCGGTGTCGCGACTGCGAGGCCGAGTTCTGCAACCGCCTGCTCGACGACGCCGAGCTGCTGCGCGACGTTGAGCACGACCTGCAGCTGCTCAAGAGCACAGTGTCGCCAGACGAGCCGAGCCCGTACCTCATAAGCCGCGCGTGGATCGCGAGCTACAAGACCCACCTGCAGAGCCTCCGGAAGAAGATCCTGCACAAGTCGCAGACCAAGAAACCGAAGAAGACCGAGAGCGCGCAGGCAGCGGCCGACAGCACGGAGCATTCAGTGGCGGCGCGCGACACGGTGGCGAGCGACGCGGTGCTGCAGAACGCGCTGAACGCCGACATCTCGTGCGTGCATGGAAACCTGACGACGGCGAAGAAGAAGTACCGGTCGGTAACGGCAGCGACGTGGCTCCACTTTCGCGGCAAGTTCCCGCGCTACTATGCGTTCCCGGAACGGACCGCGAAGCCCTGCGCGCAGTGCCAGATCGACGACGCCGTGTGCGAGGAATACGTCCAGGTCGAGCGCGCGTGCCGCGACGTGGTGCTCAACCGAGCGCCGCTCCAGCGCTTATACCGGCGAAAGGCGCCCGAGAGCGGCGACGTGTTCTCGTTCCGCGACGCGTTCGCTCCGCCGGGGCCGGTGAACGCAACCGTCGCAGCAGCATTAGCGAAGAAGCGGATGTTCCTCGTGCCACGCAGCTGGTTGCGCAAGTGGCGCGAGTACATCAAGAACGTCGAAGCCGAGGCGCCGCCGGCGCTGACGAGCTCGGAGTTTATGTGCGCGCACAACCAGCTGCTGCTCCCACAGACGCTCCTGTCGAGCCTGAAAGGCGCGCACGTGAACGCGAACAGCGTACCGCTCGAGTTCGTGTACCCCGACGAGATGCAGCACCTGTGCGAGCTGTACGGAGTCCCGCACTGCGCGTACTACTTTGGGTTGCTGCAGGCTGACGACGCTGTTGTCTGGAGAAGCTGCACGCTGGAGACGATGGGCGACGACAATGACGACACGGCCGCCCGCGCGAACTGCTCAGAGTGCGAGCAGCTGTCGGAGATCCAGCACCTCGACGCGATCCAGAACTTCGAGCACGGCGTCGTGCAAGTTCGGCTGCTCGGGGACGACCAAGCGGTGCCGACCGAGGAGAGACCGCTCGAGGCGAGCGCGGCCGGGCGGCAGCGGCGGTCGAAGCGAATACGCTCTGGGGGCGCGAACTGGTCGATCTTCGCGAACGCGAGCGACTCGGTCTACGTGCTGAAGACCAAGATCTTCGAGGAGGTCGACGCGTATCCGATTCGCCAGCGCCTGTATTTTCGCGGCCGCGTGCTCGAAGACCGCGCGTCGCTGAAAGACTGCGGGTACGCTGTCTGGGTCTGTGACTGCGTGGGGTGCGCTCGGAAGGTGAGCAACATGTACATACACGTACTGACTCTGTGACGCGCCGCCCAGGATCAAAGCGGGCGACACGGTGTACATGCGCCTGTCGGAGGAGATGCCGGACGAGACGTCCATGGGCGACGACGGCTTCGAGCGCGAAGTGGGCTTCGAGGACTCGGTGTTCCTGCGCCACACAGTCGGGATCGGCGGCAGCGGGGGCGAGTTCCGCGCGGGCGGGAGCGACAGCAGGGTGTGGGTTTGTGCCGCGTGCACGTACGTAAACGACGAAGTGGATCCGGCGTGCGAGATGTGCACAACCGAGCGGACAATAGAGATCGACTAGGTCGCGCGGTGGCGGTGGTGATGGTGTGTCGCCTCCATTGCCAGCCACGAGACGACCAGGTGCGCTGGTCGCGTTCCAACTTGTCTCCCCCCATCCTCAATCGTCACTGGCGCCACCGCATCGCCAAGTTCTCTCGAACGTGTTTGCCAACCACCCCTCAATGCACAGACGATGCCTCGATTGCCAGGCCGCAGCGCCTACCCGTGCTTCTTGCCGTGCGCCGCGCCGATCGCGTCGACGACGCTCGAGTAGCCGTCTGCGACGAGCAGCTCCTCGAGCTCTTTCTTGACGCGCGGCACCGCCGTCGGTCCGTCGTACACAAGGCACGAGTACATCTGCACGAGGCTCGCGCCGGCGCGGATCTTCTCGTACGCGTCCTTGCCGGACGCCACGCCGCCGACGCCGACCAGCGGGATCCGGCCGTTCGTGAGGCGGTACATGTCGCCCAGGACCTGGGTCGAGAGCTCCCGCACCGGCGCGCCGCTCAAGCCCCCGGTCTCGCTCTTGTGCGCGCTGCAGCACGAGATTTCGATGAGCTGCGGACCCGACACCCCCGCAACGCGCCACGAGGGTCTCACCTCTTGAGAGACGCCGGGCGGCTCAGCGTCGTGTTTGACACGATGAGGCCGTCGAGCGCGAGCGCGAGCGCGACGTCGGCGATGTCCTTCTTGTCGTCGTCCGTGAGGTCCGGCGCGATCTTGACGAGCAGCGGGATCCGGCGGCGCTCCTTGGCCTCGACGGCGTCGCGCGCCGCGAGAACGCGCGCGAGCAGCGCTTCGAGCTGCTGCCTGCCCTGCAGCGAGCGCAGCCCCGGCGTGTTGGGCGATGACACGTTCACGACGAGGTAGTCGGCGTACTTGCCAAGGCGGTGCACGCCCGCGATGTAGTCGGCCGCCGCGTCCTCGGTCGTCTTGTTCTTACCGAGGTTGACGCCGAGCACGCCCGCGCGGTGGAACCGCTGGCTCAGCGCGCGCGTGGCCACGTACGCGTCGAGCCGCGCGGCGACCGCCTCGACGCCGGCGCTGTTGAAGCCGTAGCGGTTGATCACACCGCGGTCCTCGGCCAGCCGGAACACGCGCGGCTTTGGGTTCCCTTCCTGGCAACAGGGCGGCAAGGAGAAGGTCAGAGAGAGCAAGCGAGAGCGAGAGAGAGAGAGCGCGAACAGTAGACCCGCACCTGCGGCTGCGGCGTGACGCTCCCGATCTCCACGAAGCCAAAGCCCATGTCCAGCAGCCCCTCCATGGCCTCGGCGTCCTTGTCAAAGCCCGCTGCCATGCCGAGTGGGTTCGCGAACTCTTGCCCGAGCACGTTCACCTTGAGCAGCTCGGAGTCGGTGCCGTGGTCCTGCGCAAAGCAAGCGCACATGCAGCCGCATAAAAGTCAGAGTGATGGTTACTTCAACACGCGAGGTGGGGATGAGCGCGCGCGCGCATGCGCACCCGCGGGGAGAGTCCAAGCGCCGCTGCTTTCACTGCGAACACGTGCGCGCTCTCCGGGTCCAAGAGGCGCACGAGCGGCATGAGCACGGGCTCGGACAAGTGGCGCACGAGCCACTCGTGCGGCACAAAGCCCTGGCTGATCGCCACGCCAGCGGCGCCGATGCCACCCGCCAGCGCCAGCGCCTCTGCGAAGCGGAAGCTCCCTTCACCGCCCGCTTTCTGGGGCGACTGCGAGCTGAAGCGCATCGCAAGGCGCCGCGCGCCGCCGCCGCCGCCGCCGCCGCCGCCGCCGCCGCTCGCCGCACGCCGGAGCATCTTTTGCTGGTTGTTGGTCTCTTTTCGAAATATTTAGTTTTTGTGTAAAATGTTTTATATTTTTCAGGATTACACCTTTTTTCCCCAAAGTTCATTTGCCAGAACGCGGGAGGCAGCAAGGCAGGCAGGGCAGGAGGACGCTCGCGTCTGTCGCCATGGCGAGCGCCACGAAGAAGCGCGTGTCCTACTTCTACCACCGTACGTCCCCCTCTAGCTGTCTGCGATACACCCGCCATAGCATACGGACGAACGAGCACTCACGCGCACGCTGCACCGCAGCCGACGAGGGCCACTTTTACTATGGCCCCGGCCACCCGATGAAGCCCCACCGGCTCAAACTCGCGCACCACCTCGTCGTCAACTACGACCTCTACCGCAAGATGGACGTGTTCGTACGTAACTCGCCGTGCGCCTTGTAGAAAGTCAGCAGCCTGCTGCGTGTAACAAGCGGTTTGCCAGTCGTCGACGAGCGCATTGACACAACGCGGTG
>SMMQ01003054.1:36464-59699 GCA_008271595.1 [Pythium] brassicae (nom. inval.) | reverse complement strand
CCGCAAAGGCAGGGGGGGGGGGGAGCGAGATGCCTCCCACTGGCGGCGGTGATCGCACGCAGCACAAGGTGACGCTCAAGGAACTGTTCCTCGCCGCGCAGCACGACGAGTTCGAGACGGTGAAGGACTTCCTGCAGCTTCTGCTGCATGGCGAAGCGAGCAACGAGGAAGAGTGTCCTGGACCTTCACGCCGCAGCAAAGACGATCAACGCGCAGCGATCGCGACGCTTCTTGAGCCAAAGACCAAGAACACGCTCCTGCACTACGCGTGCGACAACGGGAATCTCGCGGCGTGCAAGTACCTGCTCATGCTCGAGGGGATGGCGGACGCGAGCCTGAACGAGCCGAACGCGTTCGGCCACACGCCGCTCTTCTACGCCGCGAGCAGCGGGAAGCTCCCGCTCGTCAAGTGGCTCATCTCGAACGGCGCCGACATTGACACGGACTACAGCGACCGCGAGGACGTCATGCCGCGCGAGGGCGACCTCGGCGTGTTCACGCCGCTCCAGATCGCGAGCTTCAAGGGCCACGACGACGTCGTCAACTTCCTCGTCGAGTGCAACGCCGAGCTCTCGGGCACGCGGCGGAACGGCCTCACGCCGCTCCACGTCGCGTGCTCGCAGAACCGCCGAGGTGTCGTCAAGATCCTGCTCGAGGCCGGCGCGGACGTCCACGCCTGCGACAGCGACGGCAGAACGCCGGTGGATGTCGCCGACGCGTCGATGCTTGCGACGCTCTTACCGGACGAGCACGGCGGCGGAGGGGGCGACGACGACTCGGACAACGGCATCGAAGCAGCTGACGACGATGCTGATGACGACGACGACGACGACGACGACACCAGCGACGACGAGGGCTCTGCAGCAGGCCGGAAGCGACGGCAAGCTCTCGACGGTGTCAAGAGTGCGTTCGGGGGCGAGATCGGCCGCGGGTTTCGCAGCAAGGCGTGGAAGCGCCGCGTGGCCGCGATCATCGACGCGGGGCTCTGCTTCCAGAGCGCCGCGCAGAGCAAGAGCGCGACGATCAAGCTCTTCGACGGCGCGTGCCAGATGATCGCGCTCGGGTTCCAGGACGCGGTTGCGCAGGTCGTCTCGAGCTGCTGCAGCTCGCTGCTCAAGACGGCGTTCAGCGCCGTCATGGGCGAGAAGGAGTTCCACACACCGCAGTTCCACCGAGAGCGCCCCGTGATCCAAGACATCGCGGCCGCGCTCCTCAACCGCGGCGCCAGCGCGAACGAGAAGGACTCGAGCGAAGCCGTCGCGTCACTGCTCTTCCTCATTTGCAAGAGCGTGGACCTCACGCGGTACTTGACCGCGCAGATCGGGCAGATCATGTTCGCGCAGGCGTCAGCTCTGGCTCTCGTGTCTCCGGCAACGACCGACGCGAGTGGCTCGGTGGGTGGGGGAGCGGCCGCGAGTGTCTCGTGGCGGCACCAGCTCGTGTCGATCAAGATCCTGAGCGCGATTGCGAGCCAGTACCGCCTCGACCAGGCGGCGAGCGGCTTGAGCTTTGCAGACGCGCTCAAGATCAGCATGGCGTCGCTCGAGAACTCGAGCGTGTACGTGCGGACCGCGTCGATCGATCTGCTGGTGCAGGGCCTGCTCATCCGATGCGAGCAGTCCGGTGCGGTTGCTGGGACTGGCGGAGCCTGTGATGGGAGCTCTGAACGCGGCGTGAACTCACTCGCCTTACGTCTGTCTTGTTGGTTGCTCGTACGATGCACAGAGATGAGCGGGAGTGTCGACGAGATCTTTGAGCAGATGAAGAGCTGGATCGAGTCGATCTTCAAGCAGCAGAACCAGTCGCTGAAGCCGTCGATCCAGGCCAAGATCAACAACGGCCTGCGGGAAGCGATCCAAGGCAGCAAGCGCCTCAACACCACGGAGACTGGCGGCCTCGACCGTGCGCAGCCGCTCGCTCCGAAGGCGGCCAGGGCCGCGGTCTTCGACGACCTCGCGCCAGCGACGTCTCCCCGGAGCAAGAACGCTCAGAGAGAGGAGGACCTGCCGTACGCAGAGCCGATCCAGGAGCAGCACCGAGCCGACGCGGTTGACATGCTCGCGTGTTTCGGAGAGAAGGTGACGCGGTGTCTGCTCTCGAACGCCTGGGCGCCCCGCGTCGAGGCGTTGAGCTTCCTGCAGTCCCAAGTCGACGCTCGGCAGATCGCCTTCGACGCGAGCGGCGCCGGAGCGCAGCAGCGCGCGCTGCTCCAGGCGATCCAGCGCACGCTACTCCAGGCGCTGCAGGACCGCGTGAACTCGGTCTACGAAGCCGGGGTCGCGCTGCTCATGGAGGTCGCGATTGCGTTCGACGGATCGGTCGAGAAGCGCGCGCAAGACCGAGCGAGCCTGCAGGAGCTCGTCCGGCCGCTCATCCCGCGCTTGCTCGTGAAGCTTGGGGACTCCAAGTCGCGGCTGCACGTGACCACGGAAGACGCGCTCCTGCTGCTCTCCCGCCAGGCGAACTCGGTCGGCCCGGAGTTCGTGCTCGACGAGATGGTCGCGTGCGACCGCAGCGCGTCGCCGCACGCACTCTCGGGTGTCTACCTCTCGAATAAGCTCGGCCTGGTCTCAAAGCTGCTGCTCGAGTTCGGCGTGCAGGAGAGCTCGACTGGGAGCGCCGGGGCGCTGCCGATCAAGAGCGTGCTGCAGCCAGCGCTCCAGGCGTGCGAGCACAAGGACCAGAGCGTACGGCAGGCGTCGCTCCAGATCGTCGCCGATGCGTTGCAGGTCGCCCGGAGCGCTGCGATGCCATTCCTGGACGCGCTCGCGCGCTCATCGCGGCAGAAGCTCATCTCGAAGCTCGTCGAGAAGGGCGTGCTCGAGTCCGACCTGCTTATGGACGAAGTCGACGACTTCGACGCCGAGCCGCCTCGTCCGGGCACGTCGAGCGGCGTGCGGCCGCCCACGGCCTCCGGATCATCAACGAAGCACCGTCCAGCGCTCTCGAGCACGTCGCTCTCGGCAGCGAGCAGCGCTGCGGCGCAGCCGAGCGCGGCGCAGTCCCAACCGGCCGCACTGCCGTACGGAACGGCGCTGACGAGCGCCCAGACGGAGCAGTTCGCCGCGCTCATCGACGCGCTCGGCGAGGAGCTCGTGCGGTGCTTGCTCGACAAGGCGTGGGCGCAGCGCGAAGCCGCGGTGCGCGAGATCGAGCGCCAGGTGGTGTGCACCGCGAACGGGAAGCTGCCCGCCGACAGGGCGCTGCCAAAGACGATCGACACGCTCCGCGTGCTCTCGGCGGCGCTCGAGCTCGGGCTGAACGACACCGTGGCGCGCGTGTTCCAGTGCTCACTGCGGCTCTTCCAGATCGTCGTGGCCGACTTCGTGCCGCTCGTGGCGTCGACGCACGAGTACGTGGACGCGATCCTCGAGACTGCCGTGGGGCTCGTGATGCAGAAGCTAGGCGACTCGAAGCAGCGCCTGCGCGCCGACTGCTTCACGCTGCTGTACTCGCTGGCGTCGCTGAGCCACATTGGCCACGCGCGCATGTGCAAGATGCTCGTGGACAAGTACCAGCAGCTGGCGCGCTCCGCTGCTGCGACCGTGGGCTCGCCGCTGCTCGTGGGCGAACTGCTGAAGCTCTTTACGCTGCTGATCAAGGAAGCTTCGACTGGGAGCGGGGCGGGGCCGCCGCCGCGCCTCGACCTCGCGCCCATTCTCGAGCTCATCCGACCCGCCTTTGAGAACAAGCACGTCGACGTGCGCAACAGTGCGATTGCAACGTATGTGGCGATCTACGAGGCCACGAGTGGCGGCGCTGTCGGTGGCGGCGCTGTCGGTGGCGGCACTATCGGTGGCGGCGTCGACCTGAACAGCTTCCTGGCGCAGACCAAGCCCGCGATCCGCGACGCGATCACGCGGAGCGTCGTGCAGATCAACAAGGCGCTCCCGAGCGCCGCTGGGGGAGAGAGCGCGGCGGGCGAGGCCAGCACGCCAGAGATCGACAGCGCGCGGCAGCAGTCACTGGCGCTCGACCTCACCAAGCTCACGCACGTGTGTGGCGCGCAGACAGCGGCACTGCTCACGTCGCTCTCGCCTGCTGCGCGCTGCCAAGGCGTCGACAAGCTCATGGAGGCGTTCGTGGACGAGACTGCGCCGCGCGGCTCGCAGCTCACGGGCGCGTGGGAGATCTCGTGCTTGCTGGCGAAGCAGCTGCTGCTGGACGGTACGCCGTGCGTGTGTCTCGCGGCGCTGGACCTGTTATCGCTGCTCGCAGACCCGCCCGAATCGCCAGAAGGGTGCGCCGCGTACGCGATCCCGTGGGGCGAGTGGGGGGTGCACCTGATCCTCGGCTCGACGATCCGCAGCGTCGTCCAGCAGACGGCGAACGAGAGTGTGCGCGTGCGCGAGCGTGTGAAGACGCTGCTCTTTGTACTCGCGACGAAGAACGCGACGGGGAAGACCGTCGTGTGCAACGCGCTGCTGAGCGCTCCCGAGGAGACCAGCGTGGCGGGCGAGCCCAAGGCCAAGCGCGCGAGGAAGATCGCAAGCTTGAAGCTGCGGTGGCAGCTCGCGGCGCGACTCGAGCTGTTGTACGACCTGCTACTGGCTGGCGGAGCCGTTGGAGCCACAGACGACGCTCGCAGCGCGCCGACAGCAAGACGCAAGTCCTCGAGCAGCGCGCCGAAGTCCTCGCCGAGCGACGTGCTGGGAGTGGACAACATCGTGCCGTTCCTCGGGTCTTGCGCGGCGCACCCGAGCCAGTCGGTGCGCGCCGGCTCGCTTCAGATCGCCGCGTTCCTGAAGCAGACGCGCCCGGACGAACTCGCGCGGTTCATCCGCGACTCGTGCTCCGCGGCGCTGCAGCGGCGGCTGCACGCGCTCATGAGCGGCACTGCCGACGCCGACAGCGCGGCCACCGCCGACCACTTTAATGCTGGCGATGCGACGTGCGTGCGCGGAAGTCGGTCGTCGCACGTTCGCCGGGTCGCAGCGCTGCGGCCGCCCCGGTCGGTGCCCGTCGAGGAGACGAAGCAAGTCGTCGACGTCTTCCCCCCGCCGCACTCGGCTCCCGGGAAGAGCCGGCGGGCGACTGGGGACGACGGAGAGGAGGATGACTCGATGAACGACGGGTCGTACGTGGTGCTGCAGCAGCGAGAGGACCGCGACGAGAGCCGAGCCACGCGCCAGTCGACTGGCGCTCCGCCGCAGGTGCCGATCTGGCTCGAGCACCAGTCGGCGCGCAAAGGAGGTGCTGGGGTGTTTGGCGACAGCGAGCCGGAGGCGGTTGCAGTCGGGGGCGGCGCCGCGGGGCTCATGAAGATGCGGCGGAAGAGCAGCTACCGCAGCAGCAACAACAACGGCGACGACGACGACAGCGACGCGCGGCGCACAGGGGCGGCGGCGCGCTACTCGAGCGTGCAAGGGTACTGAAGTTCATTCAGTGCCACGCCAACATGTACATGATGGCTTAATCAACTGCTCACTCACACACAAACACTCACTGGCCCGACGTCGACCATCACTCACTCGATCGCCAGCGCCGTCTCCTTTGAGCTTCCGGGCTTGGGTTTCTTGGCCGCCGCTGGTCGTCCTGCCACTTGCGCCTCGTGCTTCACGCCAGCGGTCGGTGTAGTAGGCGTGGACGCTGGGGTGGCAGCGCTGGAAGCCGCAGTGGCGTCGTCGTCGCCGGCGTCAAAGTCGAACGACGCGAGCAGCCCAAAGTGATCGGACGGCCAGAGCGTGGCGCTGATCGGCTCTTTCCCGACGATCTGGATGCCCTCGAGCACGGCCTGCGACGACGCCGCGAAGGCCTCGCGCACGCCCGCGCCTGGGTAAAAGTACACGCGGTCGAGCCGGCTCCGGAACGCGCGGCTCGTCACGTGGCCGTTCTCCCGGCCGTCGAACGTGTACCCGTTCTCGTCCGTGTTGCCGCTCACCGTGAGCCACAGGTCCTTCCACCCGGCCGGCAGCCCCAGCGACGCCTATTTCATAGTACCATAGCAGTGAGAGAGACGCCCAACGTAGGTGCAGAAGCCCAGAGCGAGAGAGAACAAGTCGGACGCACCAGGTCAACGCCTCCGGGTGTGGCGGCCGCTGCCGCAGCGCCGGCCGCGACGGCCGCCAGCGTCGCGGCGGTCGGGCTCGTCTTCGCATCAGCCGCTCGGACCTGCTCCAGGAAGCTCTGGACCACGCGCCGCTCGTCGGCCGACGCGACCTTGTCGAAGCACCGCTGGTGGTGCCACATCGTGAGCTGCACGTGGCGGCCGTTGGGCAGCGTGTCCGCGCCGATCTTGCCGACGCGCACCTCGCCCTTTGGGATCGTCTCGTCGCACCGGCGGCACTTGGCGCGGCCGCTCTTGGCGTGCTCGACCTCGAGCTTGCCCGCCACGCGGCCCAGCGTCGGGTCCATCACGCGCAGGTCCGCACGCATGAGGTTCGTGTCGCCCATGAAGACTGCGCCGACGCACGAGGCCGGCGCCCACGCCTTCGCGCTCTCGACGAGCTCCTCGAGGAAGTACATGGCCTCGCGCAGCTGCGCCACGCGCGCGCGGCTCAACTCGGGCATGCTCTCGAGGTGCGACGTGCCGACGACGAGGCTCCGGCCGGGCGCCAGCTCCACGCGCGCGGCCACGAGCTCGCGGCCCATGCCCGAGTTGGCAAACGGCAGCGTGCTCAGCTGGAGCACCGGCAGCGCGCTAAAGAGCGCGACAAAGTAGGCGTCCGAGCGCGGCGGCGCCACGTCCACGCTGCAGTCGTAGAACTTGGCCCAGCGCTGGCGCCGCAGCATCGCGAGCGACTCGCGCGTGAGCTCCTGGAAGCCCATGACCGCCGGTCGCGTGCGCTCCACCACGCGCCCGATCGCCTCCATGCGCACCTCCATGTGCACGGGCTCGAACCACACGTTGAACGTCAGCACGCGCACCTTCATCATCAACGGTGAGCTTTTTAGTGCGATGCAAAAACGCAAAAAACGCGAATGCAGGTATCGTACTTTAGTGAGAATATAAACAACTGGAAGTTTGTATGTCCACCACACAATGGTCCCGAAACGACACTCAACGTGAAGCGACACACACCACGAAGCGATAGATGCACGCACCTGCTGCGGAGACCTCGCCTGCGCCGCCAGAAGCGCTGGGGGGAGCGCAGGAGCTGCAACCCGTGGTAGCGACGCAAGAGGACGCCTCACTTGCTAATGAGTGCAGCGGGTCGGATGCGGACGCGTCAATCGCCGTGGAGCGGCTCACTTCGGAGGCGACGCCTGCTGCCCCGTCGGAAGCACAGCAGCTGCAACGCATAGCAGCAATACATGAGGAAGAAGTCATGGGCGAAATCGACTCGCACGCTGGTGAGCGCAACGAGCAGCTTGCGGAAGCCCCAGTTGTCGCCGCCACGGAGACGACAGCTGCTGCTGCTGCTGTTGCAACGCCTCCACCACCTCCGCCGCTGCTTCTGCTGACGCAATGCGAGAACGAAGGCGCGTGGAGCAGCTCGAGGAAGAACGGCCAGCGAGCGAGCGCTCTGATCACTTTCCCGTCTTCGATCGATGCGAATGGTGATGTTACGATGCACACTGACGGCAACGGTACACGAGATACTTCAGCGCAAGTGGCAGCGTCGCTGGGCTTGGAGACCCCAGTGAATGATGCAATGGCGGTGGGCAGTGAAGGCGAGTGGCAGCACGAACGACAGTTTCAAACACGTCGCGACTCGAGGTCGTCGGTCGACGAGAGCGCGAACAACTGGGTCGAGTACGTCTCGGAAGCTGGGGATCGCTACTTCTACAACGCCCGGTCCCACGAATCGCGGTGGACGCACCCAGACGACGCAAGGCAGTCAAGCAGCTCCGAACAGCTAAAAAGACAACCTGACACCGTTCACGACCTGTCGGCGAGTCACGAGACGGAGTCGTCGATTTCAGAGAAGGATACCGAAGCACCACTCCTAGAGACAACGCAAGCGCACAACCCTGGAGCAGCAGACGTCGAGGCTCTCGAGTCTGCTTTGGCTCACGCCTCGGACGAGCTTGCGGAGGTGCGTTCAAGTAAAGCGGTCCAGGAGGGACAAAATAACATCACTCACTGACTATACTGGCGCTTCCAGGTGCGCGAGGAGAGTTCGGGGTTGCAAGCCATGTTTGCCAGCAAGGAGCTCGAGCTCCAGAAGCTGAACTCCTTGAACCACACTCTCATGGCGCGCTGCGAGATGCTCGACAGCATTGCGAGGGAGACGCAGGAAAAGCTGGCTCGTGAGCGCGCCGAGCATAGTCGCTACGAGGACGTGCTGCAGCGCCACCTTCGCGCCAGCGTCGACGAGAATGCGCACCTCGTGGCAGCACTGACGCAGCTAGACGGCAGGTGGAACGATGCGCTGCATCGACAGTCGAACGACGACGAGGAGCAACACCGAGACGATTACTACGCCGCCGAGTCGAATACCTGGGGGGAGGGAGCCAGCTACTACAGCTCGTACGACGATACCGGTGCAGACAGCAACAGCGGCCTGGTGTTTGATCAGTACGCGCCCCACTACAGCACGGACGAGCCTGGGATGTTGACTCCGACTGAGGAGACGCAAGGCGAGGCATACTACTCGGGCGTATACGTTGGCGGCACTGGCGGCGCGTCTATCAACCCGAGTGTCCAGTTCGGGAACAACTCGCCACCGGTGTCGCCAACCCGCGTCGGAGCGGTCTGGAACAAGTTCTTTGAGAACGTGGCAGGGGCGAATGAGCATACGCAGCGCAGCGGTGGCGGATACGAACCGCATCGCCGAGCAGCTCCGAGCATTGACGAGCCAGCTCCCCAGCACGAGCTGCGCCAGTCACGACTGCAGCTCGAGCCCCCGTCGGCGGCGTTCATAGCGATCCGCAAGGCTGAGCTCACGCGCCTGCAGAAGCTGCTGCTGAGCGGGATGTCCCCAAACGCGCGCGACGTTGGCGAGAAGGGCACGCCGCTGCACTTGGCGTACGTGTAGTTTGCGATGCTCTAGCGACCTTGTGGTTATGCTTCACGCCGACAGTCGAGTGTACCTGTCTTAACTTCGCCACTTGCTGATGTGGTTGCTGCAGCTGCGAGCTTGGCGATGTGGATGCAGTGCGCTTGTTGTGCGAGTTTGGCACGGACGTCGAAGGGCGGGATGAAGCTGGCAACACGCCGTTGCTCGTGGCGTGCTCGCAGGGCCACTACGACTGCGTGGTGTTCCTGCTGCAGAGCGCAGCGGACCTGACGGCGGCGAACACAGCGGGGCAGACGGCTCTCCATCTCGCGGCGTGGGACGGCAGCGCCGACTGCGTCGAGATCCTCGCCGAGTACGGGGTCGACCCGCTCGCTACGAACGCACTCGGACTGACCCCACTCGCGAATGTCCGGACGCGCTCGCCGCTGCGTCACAAGTTTGAGGACCTCGTGAGCGACCATCCGATGCGACGAGCGCTTGACCTCTTAGAGGAGATCGATCGGGAAGCGCGAGAGGCAGTAGACGCAGCACATGATCACAGCGCCATGAGCCAAGCAGCACCAGCGCACCAGCATCCAACAACGCTCGGCGAGAGCGATTCGCCTGCTAAGCACGTGACGTTCGCGACGAAGGAACCGAGTGCGAATGCAAGTGAGGATGGCAAGAAACGCGCAACGAATGCCCCGACATCGTGGGCGGTGAGTGTCTGTCTGTCTGTATAACACTCTTTGGCCTTGACTGACTTGTAGTATGAAAGGACTGGCTGTTTGCATTCGGACGAGGTGGAAGTGCGCAACGCGGCAGCGAAGCCGGCGGCAGTGACGCGTTTGGTTCGGACGACAGCGCGCACGACCAGAGCGACGATGGGGAGGGCAATGAAGACAATGACAGCAGCTCGCTGGAGCTGGACGCCGATGTGATCGACGCGTTACGACACGAGCCGCTCAAGCCGCCGCCCGAGATCGAAGCGGAGCTACTGCGAGTCAAGCTGCAGCTACACCGACCCGCTGTGGCGGCCTCTGGACTGGAAGGCGGTGGTCGCGGTCATGGGCCTTTTCCGAGCATTGTGACTGTGGACCGTGCAAGACTGTCGAAGGCAGCAACGGGCAGCAAACAGAGCGCATCGGCGACGGCGACGGCCAGTCGTGTCCATGACAGATACGTCGACACCTTCAACACGTCTTGAAGCGAGCGAGGTCACCGAGTGAGGGTATGACGCTGGACGAGAACATTGTGAAGTCACTCAATCGAGGGTATGACGCTGGACAAGAACGCCTTCTTTTCTATATAGTGACAAAAACAAAGTATTGTCGATGTGAAGAGAGCCAATTCGCTAAAATTCCACTTGTGTATTTTAACCAATTAACAATTGTCTCGCAGTTTCGTTTTAACCTTCCCTTTCAGAAACAAGTAGCTTTTTTTCCTTTTTGGGTATGTCAAGAAAGAGGGCACTCTGTTGAATGTATTACTTATTAATGCAACTTCTTTTTTGTTGACCTAATTTAACCTTTAAAAAACAAATAGCTTTTTTCCTTGGATATATCGAAGAAGAGGGCACTCGGATACAACTTTTTCTTTTTGTTGACCAAATTTTACCCTTCCCCTTTTAGAAACAAGTAGCTTTTTTTCCTTTTTGGGTATATCGAAGAAGAGGGCACTTGGTAAAATGTATTACTTGTCGATGCAACTTTTTTCTTTTTGTTGACGCGGTTCTTTTGATCTTTTCTTTTTCATCCCCGTCTAACCTTCCACTTCAACCGGAGCCCTATCGTATCGATTTTTGTATGTAGAGCGGAATCTGAAACAAGTATTTTTAAGTGAAGTCAGCTCGATTTCGGGTGATGAAATGAAGAAAAAAAACTTCTGTGGGGCTACTTTTTCCCGTGAGCCATGAAAAAGTTTAAGAAAGTACATTTCGAATTTTTTCATGTCTCACTCGATCGTCGCTTCGCGTGATGAGTGTTCATTCTGAATTGAAAATTGGTCATGTTTTTTGTAATTTGAGGATTTTGAAGAAGGAATAAAGTATATTTTTGGGTTCTGGTTGCTTGTTATGTATGGCGAGGTGGACATGTTCTGACCGGAATTCGACTTCTTAATATGTAAATACAAACAAATAAGAAATAGAATGGGGAACTTGTCGTTTTGGGGATGTGCTTTCGCCTTTCTGTTCCAACAACTGGAGTTGAGATACATTTTGAAATTTGAACTTTGGGTTTTTGTATCGGATTTTAAACAGTGAAGAAAGTTGTTTTTACTTTGTATTTTTACTTTTTTGAGGTTAATGTGTTGTTTGTTCCTTGCCTCACATAAGAAGCAAGGAGCAAGAAGAAGAGCGATTGACGCTTGTGTATGCTGTTCGCGTTGGCGACCTCCCGTGCGCGGCTTCCTGAGCGTTCACCTCGATTCCCGACTGTGGGTCGCGCGATATCATCCGCACGGTAGCTATAACGACCAAGTACGAGCTCCGGGCACACCACTCTCGAGTAGCTCCAGTATGGCGGCCCAGAGTAGTTCGAAGAGCCCAAACGCCGACGGCGCAGCCGGAGCGGCCGGCGCGACCCGCGGTGTCCGCGTGACGACAGCAGCGGGGGTGACGCGACGCAAGTCCGTCGTGAGCGACCCGGACGAGCTGCTGCTGCTGCGCGAGAAGCTCAACCAGATCGCTGTGGGGCTCCAGTTCCGCGCGGACGACGGGGACAGGACGGATGACGGCTACGACGCGGAGAGCGAGCGGCTCCAGCGGCGGCGGCGGCAGCAGCAGAACGGCAGCGGCCACTTTAAGGTGTTCCCGCTGCTCGGCGAGCGGCCGTCGACGCCGCCGTCGTCACCGCAGCCGCGCGACGTGCTGCGCTCGCAGATGCGGCTGCGCAACAGCTCGTTCCGCCTCGATGACCTGTCATCGCACGCGCGCGCGGAAGACGCCGCGCTGCTCGGCGTGAGCGTGGACTCGATCGAGGTCTCGCGGTTTGAGAGCGCCGCGGTGGCCGCGCCCGCGGCGCTGGCGACTGGGCGGCTGTCGATCCCGGGCCACCTGCGCGTGCGATCGGCGTCGTCGTTCAGCGTGCTGACGAAGAACCCTGAGGGGCTGCGCAAGCGCAAGTCGGACCACGTGGCGGACTCGCAGCAGTCGGACAGCGAGGACGCCGCCGGGCCGCTCAAGAAAGTGTCGAGCGAGAAGAACATCCTGGCGGCGACGTGGGACTACGACGCGGCGGGCGGCCCACGGGGCAACCAGCCGCAGCCGACGCTCGCGCCCAAGGACCACAGGATGGAGGACGCGTCCCCCGAGTCGCCGAGCAGCGCGTCGGGCGACAGCGACATGGAGAAGCTCTGCTCGTGAGACGAGGGGCGGAGGGGGACAGCAAGCAGCAAGGCATCGACAAGCAGGCTTCCGAGCGTGGAGAGGGGTGCTCGTAACTGGCGGACGCCATCACACGCGCGCAGCCAGAGAGGCGGCGGCGGCGCAGGGAAACGAGCCGCGCGGTATCGTCGGAGAGCCCTTCGCCCACTGGTCGGGGAGCATGGGATCAGCAGCAACGCGGCGGGCAACAGCGGCAGGGACTGCAAGCTGCAAGAAGAGCGTCGTCGTCTGCGCGCTTCAGCCTCGATGGTCGGGCGTGCAATGACGCGTGTCGAGACCCGTTCGCTTCCCTTTTTCCTCGACGCAGCTGCAGGACGACCGCTCCGCCTCTCACTTCCCGTGTTTCGTAGTATATCGTCGCAGTGAGAGAGAGTGAATGTGGAAGTAGATAGAGTCACGCCCAACGTTGTGAAAAGCTCCAAGCGACCAAACACCCACAGTTTCACAGTTGCGCAAGTCCTCTCACTCACAGAAGGAACTCTGCTGCACTCCTTCCCCTCTCTCCATCGTCGCCACTGCTGTCTACCAAACGCTTCAGCTGCCTGCGAGTGGAGCCCGAGTCTGGGTCTTAGAATGGGAGGTTGCCGAATTGCTGCTGGTGCTGTTGGTGCTGCTGCTGGAACTGTTGGCGCTGCTGGAACTGCTGCTGCTGCTGCTGCTGCTGGAACTGCTGCTGTGGCTGCTGCTGGGGGAAGCCGCCCGCCATTCCACCAAAGCCCGCGTTCGGGTTCATCATCATGCCGCCCATGCCCGGCTGCTGCTGCACGCCCATGCCGCCTCCCATCATCGGCATGCCGCCGCCCATTTGCATGCCGCCGCCCATTTGCCCGCCAAAGCCCATGCCGCCAGGGTTCTGCTGCTGCATACCCATACCAGGGTTCATGCCCATGCCAGTGGTCATGCCGCCCATCGAGTTCATCTTGCTCGGCATGCCTGCGAGCGTGTCCAGTCCGCTGAAGCTGTTCTGGCTCATCTGGGCGCTCGAGTGGCCGGGCTGGCCGGGACGTCCGCCCACTCCGGCGGCGCCGCCGCTGCTGCTCGACGACCCGAGGTTGTTGAGGTCGAAGAGCGACGAGCCGGCGCCCCACGCGTCGTTCCGCTTCGGCTCCTGCGCAGCGCTCGGGTTCGACCCTGTCCTGGACTGCGGCGCCTGGCCCAACATGCCCGGGTTCGACCCCGTGCGCGCCTGCATCGGGGCCTGCATCATCCCACCACCGTGCATCGGGTTCGGCTGCTGGGCCATACCGCCAAACTGACCGCCAAACTGCCCAGCGGGCTGGTTGAACATCGGAGCCGGAGGCGCGCCACCGAACGCGTTGCCGCCCATCATCGACGGCTGCTGGTGCTGCTGGTGCTGACCAGGTTGCGGGAAGGCACCAAACTGGTTGGCTGCGTTCTGTGGAGCAGAAGTCGAGCCAAACGGATCGAACGACGTTGGAGCCGCTGGAGCCGACTGAACCGGAGCCGCGCCGAACGCGTTGAACGCCACTTGCGCGGTGGCAGCAGCTGGAACACCGAACGCGTTGAAGGTTTGCTGCTGCACCGCCGGAGCCGCTGGCGCCTGGCCGAACGGGTCGAACGCGCTCGAAGCAGGTTGCGCTGCTTTCAAAGGCGGACGCGGGTCAGCGAGCTCTCATCACCACAGCAGCAGTGTCGACGATAAACACCGCAATACACAGACAGACACACTCAGTGGCGCACCTTGGGTGGGTGCATTCGAGCTGGACCCGAAGAAGTCGTCGTCCAACAACGACGGCGCAGTAGACGGGCCCTTCGTCGGCGGCGGTGCCTCCTCCTGTTCAACACCACAGTATGTGAGCTTTGATCAGTCGCACGCGCAAGAGCAGAGCAGAGTAGACAGCCGAATGACTGCGGGTCGTGTACCTCTTTGCTCTTCGAGCTCTTTCGCTTCGACGACGACGCCGTCCGTCGCGCCGCGCGGCTCTGCGACGAGAGAAAGCACACTCAAGTGAGTCACAGCGCTGGTTCGCGATGCAGGCGACACACAACCACGCGCCACCACCACCCACCTCGCCGTCGGATTCCGACTCGTCGCTCTCATCTGCATTGTCACCACAGTTTCCCCCACCCAGTCAGGAAGCATGCTGGCAACATCAAGCTGTCTGCCACACGGGCACGTTGCTGCTGCCACGTACCTCGTCCCTTGTCACGACGCGAGCTACGGCCGCCCCCTCGGCTGTCGTCCTGGTCCTCCGCGTATCGGCTCGAGTACCCCTTACTCTGCTCCCGTTCGTCGTGCCGGCTCGAGTACGCCTTCTCTTCGTTGCGGCCTCCGTAGCCTCCACCGCCTCCGCTGTAGCTGCTTCCGCCATTGTAGCCACCACCGCCACCACCGCCGCCGCCGTTGTAGCCGGCCCCGCCACTGTACCCACCGCCGCCGCTGTAACCACCACCGCCGCCACCACTGTAGCCACTCGACCCCATGCTGCCCATCGCGCCTCCGCCAGAGCCAATGCCGATAAACTTGTCGCGGAGCCGGCGCGACTTCTCTCGCTCTTCGCGGATGAGGTCGTTGTCGTTCAGCAGATCCACGAGCTGCTTCGCCTTCTCGCGCACTGGTCGCCCGCAGTGTCAGCTCTACGCCACACCACGTAGCCCACAGCAGCAGCAGCCACACCCCGCCCGCAGTGCCACGAGCGCCCACACGCACCTCCAGCGCCTTTGTCGGCCGAGCCGTCGTGGTACGAAAAGTCCGAGAGCTGGCGGAGCTTGAACATGTGGTCGCGCGCGTTCTCCACGACCCGCTCCGTGCCGTTCTTCACGAGGTGTTCCAGCAAGCTCAGCGCCTACGCCCGACGCTGAATGAGTGCGCAGTCGCTTCTCCCTCCTCCCCCCCCTTCGCACAACGGATTATACGAGAGCGACGCAACAACGCACCTTGAACACCGTCCGCCACTGGCGCGCGTGCGACTCGGTCGCCTCCCAGATCTTCTTCATCACCACACTGTATGATTCGCTAAAGAGCGAGAGAGCGAGAGCGAGAGAGCGAGGCAGATCGAGGTCAGCGACTGACTCGTCACGCTATTGCAGAGCGCGCTTTTGCCGGCCCAGAGCGCGACGCACTAGTCGTAGGTGAGCTGCGCGATCTCGTTCAGCAGCGTGCTGGACGCGCCCCAGTTCTTGTTCGAGAGCGCGTCCTCCATCTTGCGTTCCACGTCCGTGCCCATCTTGGCCTTCACCGCGCTCTTGCTGCGCACAGACGCACACTCTCGTTACAACCCCTCCCCCCTCCCAACTATCTACAGAAACAACATCGCTACGCACGCCTCATCCATGACATTCTTCAGCCGGTCGAGCGCAAACTTGTCCATCGCTGCGGCGCTTCGTTCTCGCTCGCTCGTTCGGCGCTTTCCACCTCCCTCCCCCTCGATCTCTCGAGCGGCTCGCGAAAAATGGCAGTGAGAGGGCGGCGGTTCCACCGAGTAGCGGGTTTTTCTTGTGCAGGCTATGCAGCAAAGTTAAATCCAAGCTGCGGATTTTGGTGCCAATCAGAGCAAGCCACCGTAATGGACTGATTCACCCCAAACTTGGGTGTCATTTATCAGCCCAGTTAGTGATCAGACCCTGATTCTCGGCTTCCGCTTCGTGCACACACACACAAAAGAACTGCGATGCCGCTCTGCACACCAAGACAGCACTCGGGCTCCGGTCGGTACAGTACATGCCAGCAAGCTAGCAGCCTCCTTGCTTCCTCGCAAAATACCAAGTGGCTGGTCTTGACACTCCTACTTGGGTGAAGTCCGCCTCCAAGTCGCGACTCCGACACGCACGCGTTCTCTTTCTCTCTTGGACGCGACGTCGTCGTGGTACATTCTGTCGATACGCTGCATGAATTGGCTTTTGAAAGCACATATCTCGCGAGTACTTGCAGTAGCTGTCCCAGCACCCCAGCACCCGCGCTCCGCATGTCACGATCCATTGCGTCGAGGCGCGTGCAGCGGCGTCGACACACTACTCGCGCCTGCCTTGAAGCTCGGAGAGTACACGTGCACGACCACAGCGTCTGGCCCGACGGCAACGATCGGGGAATAGCCAAACTGTGCTGCTGCTGTCGCTGCTGTTGTTGCTGCCGGCGGCGGATCACCAATCCAGTAGTTGTCCTGCGTCACGCGCTCCGTTCGGTGCTCGCGGCGCCGCTGCAGCGCGTCGCTCATCGCACGCCGGTAGTTGCGCCATGCAAGGTAGCCGTAGACCACGGACGCCGTGAGGAAGAGCGCGAGCAGCGCGTACACGACGACGAGCGCGGCGCTGCTTCCGGTCATTTCTCGTCGGCGTGCTGTTCAATTTGTTTTGTGTCGGGTTTGCGCACTTTTGCAACCACGGTTTCTTTGCTTCAACTTTGTCTCACTGATTTTTATCTCTAGGACTGATTGCACCTCAATACATTTTCCTTGTTCGCCAGGAGTGTTTGCGAGTGTATTTAACAAAAGCGAAAAAAACGGCAAGAAGAACAGGTGAAGTTGCGAGCCACCAAGCAAGTGCTTGAGCAAAGCAGCGACTGATCGATGGCGACGCGCGAAGTGATCGAGAACCAGCGCTGGTACCCGATCCTGGTGCGTGTGCTTCCTTTAGCGCACAACATGCGTATCTCTATTGAGCTCCAAGAGAACTGACATGCAAGCGCGTAAACAGGGCTGGTCGGCGCGCCTGAACGCGGATGATCCGCCGCCCTGGAGCGACGAGCACGGCGCCGCCAGACAGAGCCCTTCGGAGATGCCCGCGCTCGAGTGGCACGTGTACAAGTCGGAGGACTACGACGCCGACGGCTGGCTCTACGGCGCCGCCTTCCGCGACGAGCTCGGGCCTATGACGCGCGCCTCCGTCGTGCGCATGCGCGTGTGGCTCGGACGGGAGCCGGGCACCGCAGAAGCGGAAGCGAAAGCGGAAGCGGCCGCAGCAGCTGCAGCAACCGAAGCGAGCGCAGCGGAAGCGAAGGCGGCAGTTAGCGAGGACTGGAAGCAGTTGTTCCCATCCGCCGCTGGTGCTTTGGGTGCAAACGACAGCGAGAAGCTCCCGTCGGTTGCGACTGCGAATGCTGGAGCCAGAGCGGCGACTGATACACAGGAAGCGAAGACGCTGTTCCCGAGTCTGCCGCCCCAGCTGTCGCCTCCGAAGAAAGCGGAGGAGAAGGCCGGCGGCGGCGGGTTCTTCAGCAAGATGTCCGCCGCCGCGTTCGCGCTGCCGTCGTCGGTGATCAACCTGGCGGGCGAGTCGTCCAAGAGCGCGGTGCTGGGCACGGTGCAGTCGATCAAGGAGGCGTCGCTGTACGCGCTCGACCACGCCCAAGCAGCGACGTCCGCTGCGATCTCGGCCGAGCCGCAGCTGCCCGCGCACCGCATTCCGCCGAGACGAGCGTCGAAAGCCCGGGGGAGCGCCGACAGTGCGGACGTGAACCCGTTCGAAGTGCTCTCGATGCTCTCGAAGCGGTTCCCGGACCTGTCCCCAGTCGACCGCGCGCTTGTGACGAGCTGCCGCGACGACATCGAAGCGCACTTGGCACCGCCGGAGCCGACAATCTCCAAGCAGTGTAAGGTGTGCAGCCAGGAGTTCGGCATGACCAAGTTCCGGTACCAGTGCGGGTACTGCAACGAGTCGTTCTGCAGAGAAGACCTGCCGCACGCGGAGATTCTGCGCGCCTTCGGGCAGTCGACGCCGTCGAAGCTCTGCACGAACTGCCACTACATCGTCAAGGAGAAGATGGACCAGCAGTTCACGCAGTGGCGGAATGAGCGCGTGCGGGACTTTATGGACGACAAGCTCGTGCTCTACTTCAACACGTCGACCGACACAGCGGTGGACAAGATCATGCGCGCGGCGGAAGGGACGCTCGCGGCCGCGAAGTCGGCGCCGATCGGGGCGACGGCCAAGATGGCGGTCGTGAGTGCGGACTTTGTGCGCAAGTACGGACGCGCGGGGCTGCTCGGCTTCATCCTGCGCAACGAGTTTATGCAGTCGTTCGCGACGCTGAAGGGCTTGATCGGCGACCTCGACGACCTCGGGTTCCACGACGCAGCGATTGGGACGTACTACTTCATGGCGATGAATCGCGGCGAGCGCGGCGCGAGTCCCGAGTCGGAGAGAGAGGAGCACGCAGGCTGCGACCCCATCTCGGACGATCTCCTGGCCGACATCCTCAAGTTCGCGCCGCTGGCGCTGCACGCGATCTACGAGCTCGACGTGCTCGACATCCAGCGCATCAGCAAGCTCCAGAACTTCTCGCTGATCTACGCGCACATCCAGAACCAGGACGTGCGCCACCCGTCGTTCGCGCTGCTCGGGAACAAGGAGAAGAAGTCGGCACTCCTGCTCATTCGTGGCTCCAAGTCGGTGCAGGATCTGCTCACAGATATCCAAGCGCACCCGGAAGAGATTGGGTTGGCATCCGGGAGCTCGCCGCGCGAGGAAGCGAGCGGTGGGTTCGTCGACGCGTTCGCGCACAACGGCATGCTGAAGGCGGCGATGTGGATCAAGGACCGGATCGTCGGCTCGTTGCGCATCCTTCACGCGGACGGGTACCAGATCACGCTCGCTGGCCACTCGCTCGGCGCCGGATGCGCGTCGTTGCTCGCCGTGATGCTCCAGAAGGAATTTGAGAACCTCCAGTGCTTTGCGTACGCGGTGCCTGCGTGCGTGAACTTTCACGTCGCGGAGTCGTGCGTGGACTTTGTGCACTCGATCGTGCTCCGAGACGACTTTGTGCCGCGCGCGAAGGCGTCGAACATCATGAAGCTCGTCGGCGAGCTCAAGGGCTTCAAGGGCTGCTGGCGCGAGACCGCGTCGGACGATCTTGAGGCGTTCAAGGACCGCGCGAAGACGCTCTGGCGGCCGCGCAAGCGCGAGTGGGCGACAGAGGAGGCGGATCTGCGGAAAGGCAAGCTCCCGCCACAGTTTACAGCAGCCGCAGCGAGTGAACCGAAAGCTGCTGACAGGGAGAGCGCCGGCAACCCGAAGGCGAAGGACGGGAAGGGCGACCGCGACCAAGTCGCAGCGTGGACGCTCACGCGAACGAACCTGATCGAGCAGATGGACAAGATGGCCGGGACAGAGGAGGAGCTCGTGTCGGCCGAGGCGCGCGCCGAGGAGGAGAAAGTGTACGAGGAGCTGGTGACGACGCTCGTGGACGACCCGAAGGAGCTCTACATCCCTGGCCGCGTCACGCACGTCTACTTCTACAAGGGCATCTACGAGGCGGTGCACGTAGACCGCAAGTGCGCGTCGCTCTCGCACGTGCCGATGTTCCAGAACATGCTGAGCGACCACCTCGGACGCAACTACCTGAGTGCGCTGCGCGTCGTCCGCGACACGCGGCGCATGCAGCCGAGTCTTCCCGAGTGGGTGCCGTTCAGCACGAAGACGCGCTGCATGTGCTGCGACTCGCCGTTCACGTGGAACTCGACGTCGTCAAGCGAGGCGCAGCAGAATTACGACCAGCATAACTGCCGCAAGTGCGGCTGGCTCGTGTGCGGCGGGTGCTCGGAGAAGTGGAAGTCGATCCCCGAGTTCGGCGTCAACGTGCCTGTGCGCGTGTGCGACCGGTGCTTCTACGAGCTGTAGGCGCGTCGAGTCGTTTGGAAAAGCGCGCGCTCGGGGGTTTGTCGCCGCTCTCGCGGTCGCGCTGGCGGGCGGTGAGTCTTTCGCGATGGCGACTCGGGCTCTACTGTAGTAAGTATGCATGACGACGTTGATGCTGGCACGTGCGTGGGTGAGTGGGAAGACGCGGCGAGTGTGTTGCACTACAGGCTGCCGTCGATGTCTTCGAAAGCGTCGTCGATCTGGTCCCACAGCGCGTTTGCAGCGGCGAATCGCTCGGTCGCTGGGTCGATCTCGAAGCGCGTCACGAGCTGCTTGGCCGGCACGATGATGTCTGAGGAATGACGACGTGAAGCGAGAGAGAGAGAACGCAGATGTTCTTGTCAGTGAGGCAGTGCAGCACTGTCAGTCGTTCTAAGCGCACACACGCACGCACCACCGGCGACTGTCGCGCCGCTAAAGTCCCACTTGATGCCCGTCACGGACGCGTACAGGCTCATCTGGTGTCTGGCGTGCAGGCACCGCATCGACCCGACCCGAAGCGATTAGCGCCAGCAGCGGACGGAAGAGGGAGGGGGAGCAACGCAACGCAACGGAGCACGGACGCACGCACTTTGCGAACGGGATGTCGTTCTGGTGCTGCAGCGCGTGCTGCGCCACCTGCACGCGCGTCTCCTCGTACTTGTCCAGCAGCTTCGCGAGTGTCTCCTTCGACGACGTGCTCTTCATCCGATCCACCACACAACCCAGCCCAGCGCGACGGTCAAGGCAACCAACCTGCTTTTGCGTTGCACGCCCGACATGCAACAGACGCAAACACACACACACACACACACACGCAGCCGCCCCCACACGCGGGATCGGGAAGGAGGATATTGTTCGTCCTCGCGCAGGCGCTCGAGCTGCGCGCCAATGTCGCGCTTGAGCGACTCGAGCTCCTGGATCTTCATCTGCACCTGCTCGTGGCGCGCGCGAGCCGCCGCCTCGTGCTCCTCCCACTCCTTCAAGTTCGCCAGCAGGTCTGCGCGAGCGCCCATGGTAGAGAAAGTGAGCGACACGACCGCTGTTGCCGCCTCCGCACATACGCCACAGTACAAGTGTAGAACGCACGCTGGAGCTGCTTGGCGCTTTCGCTCTGCTTGCTCTCGACCGCCGCGGAGATCTGCTTGCGCTTCTGAAGTAACGCGCGCAGTCGCTGCGCATCCTTCTGCGCGTCGCGGCGGTAGATCTTCTCCATCTCGCCGCAGATCTCGCGCACCTCGGCCCACGAGAGAGCGCTCTGCGCCTGCGGAGGCGCCACAGGTGACAAGCTCATGCCTTTTTGAAACAGAACTGAGTGAAATAAGTTATTTCAAATAACACTGCTCGATGACACTCAAAGTAACACTACTAAATTTATTTACTGTACTAGTACAGGATAAAAACTGCAGATGCTACAGTACAGGATTCGTATTTATGTTAAAACAAGACTGGTGTTCCTGTTCTCGAAGTCTTCGAGTCGAAGGTCCGGGTTGCAACCTCCTCGGTTGGATTGAGCGAGTGGTGTTGTCCTGAAAAGAGCGCTGAGACTGAGCCGAGTTGGCGTGTGAGCGCCAGACTTTGCCGCGTTTCTCCCAAGTGATCGACAACCAGAAAAACCGCGCCGTGCTAGTCGAAGAGGATGCAGAAGCGATATGAGTGCGTTCCGGCTCGCCTGCTGTTGTTCGGTTCATGGGAGCGATGTTGTTCTGACGTGCGGCCGCTTCTGTGGTGCGTGCGAGTTGCTTTAACCTCATCTCGGCAACTCAGTCTTACGCATTGTATTGAGGTGCTCTCAGCGCATTATGCAAGATAGGAGGAGACTAACAAGTGGGGGGAGGGACGCCTTCTCTTCCGCCGCACGATGACTTCACCATTAGGAAGTCGACGTCGAAAGCCCGCTGAGATACTCCTCGAGCTCGTCAAAGTCGTCGGCCGCAAAGTTCATCACGTCCGCGGCGCTCGCGTCCTTGGCGGACGGAGAGAGCGAGCCGAGTCCCTCGAGCTCCGCGTCCAGCGCTTCGAGACGCGCCTCGAGCTTGCCATCCGGGAGGCTTGCGAGCTCGGTCGAGAACGCCTCGAGCCCGAGCTCCTTCTCCAGGCTCTGCATGTCCTCAAACTCCTTCGCGAGCCCCGCGACGGCGGCGCTCGCTACTACGGGGCTGTCGCGCTTGTCGGTCGCCTTCTCCTCGAGCTCGTACTGCAGCAGCAGCTCGTCGCTGTCGGCCGCTTTCGCCAGCGCGCCCGCGGTGAGCGACTCAAGTTCGCTCATGAGCTCCTTGTCCTTCGCCTCGTCCCAGCTGCCTTTCCGGTTCGCGCTTGACACGCGACGCGGTACGGGGTCGTCGTCGCCGCCCACGATGCTGAACGAGCTCTGCGCGTTATGCGCCGCCTGCTTGTCTGTCGCCGCCTTCTCGGCAGCCGCCGCCGCTTCCGCCGCAGCTGCGCGCGCAGCCGCCGCCTCGGCCTCCAGCTGCTGCTTCTTCTTGAGCTGTTCTTCGCGCAGCTTCTGGAGCCGCACCTTCCGCGCTTCAATGTCGACCCAGAACGCTTCGTCGCGGTGCAGCATGTCTTCGTACGCCTGACGGTCCTCTTCGGTCAGCGCGACGCCCTCGCTCTTCGGTCCGCTGTTCGCTGCCGACCCCTCTGAGCATCACCACCAACCACACGCAGCAGCTTCTGTCAGCGCATGGCACTCAAGGGGCAGTTCGTTGCTCAGCAAGACAACCCCTTGTACGACACCACCAACCTGCTTGCGCCTCCGTCTCGACATCCGCGAAAATCAGGTCGACAAAGAAGTCCTGGTCGAAGCGCGGGTCGCCGCACGCGCCGTCCAGCTGCGCCTTCGTGAGGCTGAAGCGCATCAACGACACAGACGCGTTGATCAGCGCTTCTCGTCTGTGAAGCAAGCACAACCAAACCGCCAGCATGGACCGTACCGGAGGATGCCCTGCGGGATGTACCCCGTGTGGAACGCCCCGCGGAACATCGACACGCGCTCGCCTGCGTCCGTGAGGTGCCGGCAGCGGATCAGGATGTCGCCTTGCAGCATGCAGTTCACGTTGAACGAGATCGAGCCGTCGTTGACGCCGGCCCACTGCACGCCGCTGCCGGTCTCCATGTCGCGCCACGTGGTCGTGAACACGAGCTTGCCGCCCTTGAAGATCTGCAGGTACGGGCAGCAGCCTTCCTCAACGATCTCGTGGACCTCCTCTTCGCCCGTCTCGTTCGCCGCTGGCGTAGGGGCACTGGACGCGTCTGCGGACTCGCCCGCGAGCGCAACCGCCTCCTTCTTCACAGCCTCGAGCACGCGTCGCGAGCCGAACGCCGGGATCGTGTTGATGATCACGCGGCGCAGCAGCAGCGGGGATGACTGCGGCTGGACGCCGTCCATGACGT
>SMMQ01003054.1:694-15575 GCA_008271595.1 [Pythium] brassicae (nom. inval.) | reverse complement strand
GCGCAGTTCGTCACGGGCGGCGGCGACGACGACGCGGACGCGGCGGACGCCGACGGCGCCGGCGAGCTGAGCGCGCCCGAGTGCGAGTACGCGTGCGAGGAGATCCGCGCGGGCGTCGCCGAGCAGCTACTCGCGCAGGCGCGGAGTAGCGACGTGCGCATGAAGCCGTCGACCAAGCACTTCTTCACGTCCACGCCCGTCAAGGTCGTCGTGAACCGCGAGCTGCGCCAGTCGACCGCCGGCGGCTCGACCGTGCACCTCGAGTTTGACCTGCGTGACACGGGGCTCACGTACCTCACGGCCGACAACCTCGCGGCGCTGCCCGAGAACCTGCCGAGCACGGTCGAGCGCCTCGCGCGCCGGCTCGGGTACGACCTCGCGCAGTGGGTCCGCCTGTCGCCCACGGACGCCGACGCGAAGGGCGAGCTCCCGTTCCCGTCGCCGTGCACGATCGAGACGATCCTCACGCGGTACTTGGGCATCAACGGCGCGCCGCGCAAGGACCCGCTCCGGCAGCTCGCGTACTACGCGCGCGACCCGGCCGAGCGCGCGCGGCTGCTCTTCCTCGCGAGCAAGGAGGGCAAGGACGCGTACCAGCAGTGGGTCCTCGACGCCGAGCGCTCGTACGTCGACGTGCTCGAGCACTTTGCGTCAGTGCAGCGCGTGCCGCTCGCGGCGCTCGTCGAGCTCGTGCCGTTCCTCGCGCCGCGCTACTACACGATCTCGTCCTCGAGCCTCGTGAACCCGCAGCGCGTGCACGTGACTGTGAGCGTGATCCAGCACGCGACGCCCGACGGCCGCGAGTTCCGCGGCGTCGCGTCGACGTACCTCGCGGGCCTGGCGCCGCTCGGCGCGCACGACGACGCCAAGGCGATGAAGAAGCGCGAGAGCCGCCCGGGCGAGCAGGGCGCCAAGGCGCCGCGCGTATGGCCGAGCGCGCGCATCTTTATCCGCGCGTCGACGTTCCGGCTGCCGGCGGACCCGGCGACGCCGATCGTGATGGTCGGGCCGGGCACGGGCATCGCGCCCATGCGCGCGTTCCTGCACGAGCGCGCGCAGCAGAAGGCGCGCGGCGCGGCCGTGGGGCCGGCGGTGCTCTTCTTCGGCTGCCGCCGCCGCGATGAGGACTTTATCTACGCGGACGAGCTGGAGCAGTTCGAGGCGCAGGGCGTGCTCACGCAGCTGCACCTGGCGTTCTCGCGCCAGCAGCAGGAGAAGGTGTACGTGCAGCACCTGCTGGCGCAGCACGGCGCGGCCGTGTGGGACCTCGTGCACCACCAGAACGCGCACATTTACGTGTGCGGCGCGACGGGCATGGGCAACGACGTGCATCGCGTGCTGCTCGAGATCGTCGAGCGCGTCGGCGGCCAGTCGCCCGCGGCGGCCGCGGAGATGCTCAAGGCGCTGCAGGACACGCACCGATACGTCCAGGAGCTCTGGGCGTAAGGTAAGGTCGGGGACGAGCGACGTAGGCGCTGTAGACAGAGTTGGAGGGGGACCAGGCGGAAGGCGTTCGAACTGCAGTGAATGGATGCCGAGTCACACAGGAAGTCGACCACCTCCACTCGCTTCAAGTTGGTATGCGACATTTCGTGAATGGAGCCATGTGTCACACACTCGGAGACTGACAGACTGGAACAACAGTCGCGCATTTGCGCCCGTCTCAGATGTCAAAGTTCACAACGACCCCAGCGCGGCACGCGAGCCACTCGTCCACGCGCTGTGCGCTCGGTGCGCTCTCGACGTCGACGTCCTCGGGATGCATCATGAGGATCTGCGCCGTGCCCAAGCGGTCGCCCGTCGCGGCCGAGAGGATGACGACGAACACGACCCGCGCGCTGGTCGGTCGGGGCATCACGGGACTCGTGCCGCGCGAGCCCTTGAACGAGTAGATCGTACTCGTGAGCATCGCTTTGTTCTCTGGGATGATCTCGGCCACATCCAGCTCGCCGCAGCCGCCCTTCCACTTTCCCCGGTCACCCACGCCGCGACAGTTGCATGCGTACTGCGCAGTGCGCACGACCTGGCCGTTCAACAGCCAGATCGACGGCAGGTCCTCGCCGCCGGCATGGGCGTGCGGCATCTGGGCCTTGACCATGAAGATCTTGTGGTTCCCACTCCAGCCTGCGAACGCTGCGCCGCGCGCGAACGTACCGTTCGCCGGGCTCGGGGTCGCGGTCGCCGACATGACATTGACCTCGACGCCGTCTGCGAGCACCCCGCCGAAGGCCGCCAACGAGCTCGCGGCCGCGGTGCCGTTCGCAGTCGCGAAGCTCTGGCTGTTGCCATGGCAAATGGAGAACTCGCCGCTCTTCGACGCGTCGCCTTTGTTATTTAGGAACACCATGTTCTGCGCGGCGTTGCCCTGCTTGCGCGAGTACGACGACACCTTGCTCCACTGCGGCCCGGCGTTGCTCTTCGTGAAGACAGCAATATCGTCGATCTCGAGTGGTCCGCGCAATGCGAGCGTGAGGTCTTCGTCGAACGGCGCGATTGGCCCGTCAACCGCAGTCGCTGTCTGAACGCACGTGCCGCTACTCGCGACGTCGCCTGGGCATTGCATGTCGGTCACTTTGCCGTACGAGCCCTTCCCGCCCACGCCAGTGATCGTCACCGAGGAAAGCGGCGCAGAGATGGTGGTGCTCGCAGCCAACGGCGTCGCACTTGGCGCTGCCGCATTCGGAGTGGGAGTTGCTGACACTGACAGTTGCGTTGTCGCTAGCGTCGGAGTAACGGTCGGAGTCGTGGTTGGAGCCGTCGGAGTCGTGACCGGAGAAGAGATTGTTGCTCCTTTCTGTGGTGCTGTAATGTCGTGATCTGAAGCTACCGACGGCGAGCTGGAGGTCTGCGGCTCTGGGGTCTTGCTCGTTGGCGCCGGGACGGTGTCGGTGGCGACGTCGCACTTTGATCCGGTTGGGGCCGGCGAGGCGACGAAGGCGATCGGCTTTCCCATCACCATCTTCGAGATCTCCGTCGAGTCGGCTTCGCTTTGAACGGTGGCTTTCTCCTCATCCGCGTCCGTGTGCACGATCACATCAAAGCACGACGAGTACGCTTCGTTGCTCGCACTTTCTTCACCCTGCTTGGCCAAGGACCAGTACCAAACCATCGGATAGGTGCCAGTCTTGATACCTGGAGGGACCACGAAGCTGCCGACACAAGGCTTGAAGTCTCCAGCTCGCCCGGAGGTGATCGTGCCACCTGCGAAGTTCCCATTGACGTACGTCTCTCCGCAGTTGCCGTCGTCGAAGTTCTGGAGGCCACTTACCAAGCGCTCAGGCGTGAGCTGGCTCGGACGCTCGAGCGCCTCGCTAGCGGTTCCACTCCAGTACACCCCCTGCTTCGTACCGAGCCCCGCTTTGTCTTTCATGACGTGGCCGTTCGAAAAGTACGCGAAGAAGAGCGTGTCGCCGGGTTTCGCCGTCACTGCGGTGCGCCAGCTGGTGTAGTTGGCGTCCCGCGGGTGGTACTGGCACACTGGCGCGTCAGGTTTGTCGACAGGCAGCAGCTTGTGCGCAAAGTCCATGCCGATGGAGGTGACGTCACGACCGGGGAAGTTGTACGCATACCCTTCGCAAACTCCGTGTCCCGCAGCGCCAGAGAGCACCCACCGCTCGCTATCGGTGTATACGATGTCGTAGCTGTGGTCGATGCAGTCGACCCAACTCTGCGCCGCGACTCGGAGGAGGCATTCGTGGGCGACGAGCGCTGCTGCGGCGATTAAGGCAATGACGAGCTTCACCATTCTTGAGCTCTCTTGGGACACACAAGAAATGAACGAAGACACGCCGGAGAGAGGCTGGAAGTGGAAGAGAGGAGCTCCGCCCACTCGGAGGTGGACTCGTGAATGGCTTGACCAAGAGAAGCGACACGATGCGAATATGCGCCGCGGAAGCCTCGCACCGAGTTCTTGAGCTGTCGTTTCATTCTTGAAACGGGTTCTATGATTGAAAGGAGCCCATTTCACAAAGCCGGATCACATCGCGAGCCGGAGACTTCGCATGCTCGACAGACTCGAGCGCTGCTTCCAGCGACTGGAGCGTGATGAAGCGCCTCGAGCCGTCGATCTCAATACGTGAAGTTGAAAAGATCGGACAGATCTCGAGCACGAGCCCGTCAAAGCCTTCGAAGCCGGTCCAGATATCTACCAAGTTGTAGCTCGCGGCTTCGTCTTGCCTTGAGCGCACTCGGCAGGTTCGCCGTGTTCGTCGCAGCCGAGACTCATGAGCTTTCGGATTGTGCGCTCGTGCGGCAAGTTGAGCTGCTGCCCTGTCAATACAGCTCCCAGGAATGTCGCTTTCGAGAGGTTCCAGTGCCCACCACCGCTTCGCAGTGGTGTTGTCGGCGCAATCTTGCGCGGGCACGATGCGTGGCGTCGACCCAAGAAGCACCGGCGCTTTCGGGTAGATCTCGTCTATCAACGACGCAATCGAGATCGCGCCGACATTGTCCGCTCGAGATCGACCTGGAGAGCCCGGAACGACGACGGGCAGCAAGTGCTTCTTCAGCAGCTTGCAAACTGGACTGTGAAGTTTGAGCGGGAGCCCGTTCTTCACTTGCAAGGCGCAGTCTTCATCTACCCTGCCGTTTGAGAAGAGATATCGGGCAATGGCCACGATATCGGACTCCGGGACTACAAGATGGAACTTGTTCTGTGTCTCCGGCTTCTCCATCGCGATCTCCAGCATGAGCTCCGCGTCCCAGATTTCTTGGATCTGCACACAGTAGAAGCTTTCCGCGACGCGCACAATGCACCGGTGGTCGAGTACGCTGGCAGTCGAGTCACAGGTGTCCCACAAGCCTTTCTGAGAAATCTCCGAAGCAGTCTGGAGATCCTCGACTTCTTCCTGGCTTAGACGACCCGAATCTTCTGGCTGAGCTGCCTGTTTGCTTGACAGAGCTGTGTCGCTTGGAAGATCAATCACCAGCTGAAGTGGAACACCCAACGTCTCGCTTGTTTCCTGGTTGGGGTTTGTGGGTCGAGTCGCCTTGAAGACCAACTTCGATAGTAACGGTTCCAGAAGTTCGTCGTGGACTCCGACCATCACGCTCGCGTCTGCTCCTTCTTGGTTTCCAGCTGTGACGCTCTCACTCGGACGGTAGCTCCCAAGGTGCAAGCACACCCCGCGAAGCGACTGGTGGTCCGCAATTGTCGAGTACTCCGGGTCGCAATGCGCAAGCGCTATGCCATCCGAATCCAGCACGAGCGCTCGGATCTCGAGCCACCAGAGATCGGAAGTCGATGCCTCGTACACTTCGTTCACGAGGATCTCGGTCAGTACGCCAACGTCTGCCAGTAAACAGTCGTCGTCCTGGCCCCGAACATTGAGCAGTCGCGTTGTCCGCAACAAACAGACTTCGCGTCTGTCAGCATTGCCTCCACCTCCCGCACTGCTCTCGAGTGCAGTCGCGGGTACCTCCGTGACCACGAGGTGGCCGTTCTTGTACCCTGCGTGGATGTGAGCGAAGAGGATCTCAGCCATCTCAAGCAGCCGTTCTCGCTTCCGATCCGAGTAACACGCCATGTACTTCTCGTAATCGGGAACAAGTCGTCGAATGTCCCGCATCTGAAACGTCAGGAAGTCGTCCTGCGCTGTCTGTGCTTCGTAACAGACAAAGTGGAGCCGGAACGCCTCGTTACCAAACTCGTCGACGCCGGACGTTGGCTCGTCGCGGGTCCCCATCGCTCGGGGAGTTCGTTCGTCTTCGAACAAGATCTGCACCATCAAAAGCTGGGAGGTGACGACCCTCGCGCCGTAGAAGAGAGGAGTCGCTCGCTCCAGGATGCCTGGCACGCCACCGTCGGCTGCAAGCGAGTGGTACTTGAGCGCACTACTTGACAGGATCTGCTCGAGCTGCAGCTGCTGCGCCGTGCACTCAACCTTTAGGTTCGCAACCTGCAGCTGCGCTTTGCGCATGCTCTGCTCCGCCACGAGCGCGCGCGTGTGCAGCGCTTCCATCTTCTGGTGCAGCGCTTCCCGGCCGAGGCTTCGGATGACGTTGCGCACGCGGTTCTGCAGCTCGGTCCGCCGATGGTCCGAGAGGAGCTGGTTCGTTTGCTGCTGCACCTGCTCCAGAACGATCTGCTTGTGAATCTGCGCGCGCTCGAGCTCGATTTGCGTGCTCACGAGCACGTCCGCGGCCGACTGAAAGGCAGCAGTGGCCTCGTGCAGCTGCTTCGACAGCAGCTGGCTCGCCTCTTGCTCTAGCAGCAGCTTGGCTGTCAGCGCGCTGATGATCTCGCGATCCTGCGCGTGCTGCTGCGTCAGCTGAGCGCGCGTCTCAGCCATGGAATCTTTCGTCGCTGCGAGCGCGCGCTCGAGCTTGAATGCCTTCTCTCGGTACGAGACGTCTTCCGGCGTCAGATGCTGCGCTGCTTTAGGAACCGACTTGCGCGCCGAGAGCGCTGCGTGGGACGCCGTCGAAGACTGCAGTTGTTGCTGCTGCAGCCCGAGCTCGTCGCTGCTCTCCGAGTCCTTCCACTTTGCCACAACCGACTCCTGTACACTGCGCGCGGCGACCTCGCGCGCTTCGTCGCGCTCGCGCAGGGCGTCCGCCAGCTCGCTCTCGAGCCGATGGATCCGCTCTCGCATCGCCTTGAGCTCGGTATACTTGTGCTGCATCTTGCGGTGGTACGTCTCGGTGACGACCGCTCTCGGCTTCGTTCGCGCCTCGTATTCCTGCCACAGCTGTGCCATCACCTCGGGGTCTGGCGCCGCGGCGTCCGGGTCGCCGTCTGCTACGGCTCCGTTTGCTGGCGGTAGTTCATTCGCCGACAAACTCGAGCCCGCCGGGCCCTCGTGCGTGCTGCCAGCGGAGGAGGCTGCTGCCGCCGCAATCGCGCGCGTCCGGAAGCTCAGCGAGGCCGTGAGTGTTGTGCTGCTCTTGTGGTTGTTGTCCTGCCGACTCGGCCGGCGTGGCGCGGAAGGAGGCACGGGGATCGCTGCCATCGAGGGCGACGATGACGACGCGACCGGCGAGTGAAGGTCGGTGGTGCGGTCGGCATCCTCACGCTCCTGCCGCTCGTCCGCGTCGCGCCGTTGGACGTCGCGCGACGAGATGACGGGGAAGACAACGCTGTCCGCCCCCGTGTCTCGCAGTCGGCGCGCTTTGCCGACAGGACCGTTCGTGTGCCACCCACGGCCTTTCTGGAACGGCTGGATGTCGCGATAGCCAGTCGGCAGCAGCTGCACGAGCGGCGAGAGCGGCGGCGCGGCCACCGGCGGCGCTGGCGCGTTCTCTTGACCGCCTCGCGACGAGTCCATCATGCGGACGTCGTTCGAGTGCCGCCACCTTGAGGTAGGTACTGTACACGCGGCTTTTCAAGCTGCTGCTCTTGCTCAGTTTCGCCCACAACCCGTGCGTGCAACTGTCACGCTGAAAGGTCACGTGTCACTTGGCTCTGGTGCTCGCTCGGCTGAACACGCAGCACCACCAGCGGCGACGAGCAGCGCACCAGCCGCACGACAGGGACGCTGGCGCCGTTGAACGATGGACAACTGTGGGCTCCTACGCGAGCTGCAGCGCCAGTGCGACGCTCTGCTGGCCGCATCCGGCGCCGCTCTTGCTGCGGAGATTGTTGCTGGCGACACCGACGCCCCGCTGCGGGCGCCGACGCCTCGACACTCAAAGCCGCAGGTGGCCACGGCGCTCGCCCGCCTTCAGTGGACGAGCGCGACGCTTGCAAGTCGCTCCTTCTACTCGCTCGCGCAGCTGCTGCTCGCGCGGTCGCGTCTGCCGCTCGACTGTGTGAGCCGCAGGCTTGACGCGTGGCTTAGCGCGCACCTACTCGCGAATGCGCTCAACGACCTCAGCAGCCGCGAGTCCGCACACCAGCTGCTGACCTCCGCGGCACTTGACGAGGTGCTCACGCTGACCCTCGACAGAAGCTTCGCGGTGCTGCAGGATGTCGCGCATCAGCAGCAAGCAATGGGCGTCGGTGCCGACAGCGTCGCGGAGACGAGTGCGCTCGCGTTCTTCGCGTTCAAACCGATGCAGACGCTGAAAGCCGCGCCGGCAGCGAGCGCCGACAGCGTCCTGCTCGACCGCGTGGCGGCACAGTGGCGGCGCGCGCTCGCGTGGGTGTCGAAGGTCCACGCCGGGGTGCTGGTCCGCGCTCGCGTGCAGCGAGAAGTGGCGCGAGAAATGCCGCACGCTGGCGCGAAGGCTTCGAGCCACGGGCTCCTGTTGATAAGGAGCCTATCGCAGCTGGAGCTCGGCGTCGGCTCAGCGCGCTGCAGCGGTACATTCGTGCGCAACGTGCTCGAAGACGCCTCGGCGGTGGCTTCGTGGGTGCTGTTCACGCACCGGCTGAAGAACGCCGCGTTGCTGCTCAAGAGCGTGCACCCGCTGCTCCAGAAGCCGGTGAAACCCGGTGTTCGCCTCGAGGCGTTCGCTCTCGTCGCGACGATCCTGAAGCGCGAGCTACTCGGTATGGAAGTGAGCGCTGTCGCGCTTGTGTACACGACAGCGCACGTGAGCGAGTGGAACAGCTGCTTGTGCGAGCTGCACGCGCTCGCGATGAAGAGCGCCGCGAAGAAAGACTTTGTCGCAGTGAGCTGGGAGCTGCGCGTCGCCGTGCTCTGCCTGCTGCCAAACGACGTGTTCAGCCGGTACTGGAAGGACGACGTCCACGCGCTGCTGCGACTGCGGTGCCAACACAACAAGGACGGGGCGAGCGGGCGAGTGGCGGCCACCACGCTCGACTGCATCGGGTTCTGCTTCGTGCAGATGCTGCAACGACACTTCCTCATCGAGCGGGCGGTGCCGACCGAGCTCGACTGCATGGAGATCATCAATACGACGCAGGCGTGGTGCTTCTTCTCGCTGCACAAGCAAAAGTCGATGCACAAGTTCAAGACGCACGTTCTCCCGGCGCTCGTGCGCGTCTCGCTCGGCATCGCGGCATACAACATGGTCTACACGGTGCAAAGCCACCTCCGGCGATTGCTCCTGGAAGCAGATAGCATCTTTGACGAGAAGAAGCTTGTGGGGCTCGAGTCGCTGCTCGCGATCTATCGGCACTGCTATGGTGGTGGTGATGACCGCCGTGGCGTGACGGAGAGTGCAGCAGTTGAACCTGGCGCGATTCTCGTGCTCGACCGGAAAGTCCTGGACGCGAACACGCGTGCGCTTGGCGAGCTCGTCGGGCACATCCTGATTGAGTGCAACACGAACCTCGGCCATGAACTGCTCATCGACACAATCGGAGGACCGTCTCTGGCGGCTGGAAACGGAAGTGCCTGTGGCATGGGAGTTCTCGCACAGCCGACAGCGTCGTCGACGCTCTCCGCGCGCTACCTCAGAGACGAGTTCAAGCGAACGCTTGCGATTCACACCTATGGCGCGGCGCTGCGCAGCCTCGAGTTCCTGAGCAACGCGCTGGAGCTGAGTGACGACCAGAAGATGTTGCTTGTCGCGAGAGCAAGCATTCACACCGACAGCTACGTGCGCGCGTGCGCAAGCCGAGCGCTGCACTGCATCGTGACATGCCGGAGCAGGTGCCAAGCAGCCTCTGTGATCCGAGGGCTAACCGACTTTCTGCTTCGGACGACGGGCAACCAAGCGGCCGGGGGCGACGTCGAGGCGTGCGTCATCCTGACAAAGCTGTTGGGATCGCTCTTACGAGCGATTGCGGATGCGCTTGCAGCCGATGCGAAGTCGCCTTGGGAGAGCCAGAAAGCCAGAGACGAATCGCTGCTCCAGGTCGAAGCGGTGTGCGTGTATCTGCTAGTGAATGACAACGAGACGCTGCGTGGCTGCATCCTCGGCACTCTCGAGGCTGCTCGTACGGGAGGAATGGGCGCCGCAACAGATTGCAGATCCGTGCTTCGTGAAGCGAACACTGGAAACTCATCACTCCGGTCGACAGTCTCGGAATCGAGCGCTGCGCCGCTCTGCGTGTTTGATGTCGTTGAAACGATGGAGCACGAGCTGCAGCGCAGATTCTTCGCCTTTCAGCCCGAGCGTGAAGCTCAGTGCGCCGATTTGACAGCTAGCACGACAGCGAGCGTCGAAGTTGCAGGAGTTCCGTTCTTCAGACACTTGGCGACGGACGCGCAGCACCCGCGCCGCAGCTTTCGCTGGTCGATGTGCTTGTCGCTGCTTTTTGCACGGCTCGCGCGCTATCTTCCAGAGGTCACCGTCTACATCTGGTCGGACGTGAGCGACAAGGTCGTCAAAGTAGAACCGATGATCGCAACTTCAGCGAGCGAGGGCGAGTCAGCGGCCGGCGTCGCGCGGTGGCGCAACTTGTCGCTTCTCGCGACAGTGTCGGCGTGCTCCAGGTATGCCGGGAGGGGCGTACTATTCGCTGGCTCACCTTCTCTGCGCGACGGTGGCTTTCGGAACGAAGTTCAGATCTCGCTGTCATCATCCACGAACGGTTCGGTGCAGAGTGTGATCTCGGCTTCCGCTGTGACGTCGCTGCTCAAGCGTCTCGCCCGATACCTGAGAAGTCCGTCGACGGAGCAGCGGAAGGCAGCAGTTCTGGCGCTTGGAAGCACGAACCCGTCGTTCCTGAGTGTCCTCGTCGAGGTGCTGAGGAAGTACGAAGTGGAAGCTTTCGGGTCAGCGGCTTCCGAGAGCGCGTATAGCAGCCATCACTCCCCAGTATCTCACGCCAGGGGGAGTAGCTCGGCTACAACACCAGCTGCACTGGCGCACGGTGGCATTTGGAAGCAGTCGCGTCTGACCAAGGTGAAGTATCCGACAAGACCTTCTGGCTCAGTGCAGCTTCGATGGGCTTTGGGTCGTTGCTATCGCCTACTCCTCGAGCGACTGCAGCGGCTAGTTCAGCATGAAGAGCAATCAGATGGAGAGTCATCAGCCGCACCTGCCAGTTTGGAGCACTTCTTGCTTGCCGCAGGGGCCTTCTTGGCCAACATGAGCGCGTCACTCGAGAAGCACGGCCGGTCACCGAGCCAAGGTGCGATCGTGTTCATGATGCAGCAAGACTTCTGCTCGAGTATCCGGATTCTCTTGCGAATCCACCCCGGAGAGCAACCAAACGCAACGACTGAAGCCAGTCCACTCCCGTCGAGCTCTCGATCCGAACGTAACTTGTTCCCATTCAGCGCTCGTGAGAAGCTGTTTTACCTCGTGATGAGCTGGTGCGAGCCCGTCGGCGTACTGGCTGTGCCCGCTCTTGCTGGAAGTCTCGACCGAACTGGCTTCGTCGCGTTCGCGTCTCCGATGCGAAAACCTTGGATCCAGCGCTGCGACGTCTTTGGCGACTGTGTGGACGAGGAACTTGTGATTCCGTCGCTGTGGCTCGACGAAGAAGATGTGGCTTCCTTGATCTCAAGTGCGAGTGAGGCGGCGGGCAGCTCGAGGAGCAGTACGAGTCTGCTGGTCGCACAGCTTCAGCGGTACTTCTTGTGCCAGTCGGCGTTCTCCACGATGGTGGCGCTGGTCGAGTGCGACAGCGGTTCTGGGGGTGTGATCTGCCCGCCACCAATTCTGCCCGACTCACTTGTCTTCCGCTGGCTCGACGAGTGTTTCTGCGTGGAGTCCAAGTCTCTTCGTGAAGAACGAGATGCTCGGATGGAGCCCATGGAATCGACACACTTTCGTGTGCTCCAACAAATCTGCTCCCAGATTCTGCGAGCGCTGCTGGCTCAAGACTTTGGCGCGTTCGGTCCGATTTGTATCGACAAGGCGCTCTTCGCGCGCACACAAGGAGACAAGTTCATCATGGCTAAGCACTACTTCAGTGTCGTCAGCGACCAGCTGACACGAGTCGAGCATCTCTGGCAGAGCTCTTCTGCTTTCGCTAAGAACACAGGTGACGACAGGAGTGCAAGCAGCCTCCAGGGAAGCGACACGCAGGCACCAAACCCACATTTGCTCGTTCAGCTCCTGCACGTCGCGGTTCTCCACGCTGGCGTGGAAGACGACGAAGAGCACCGCATCCGTGCGCTCAGCTTTCTCAAACGGATGCTTGCAGTTTCAGCGACGACGCCGAGCAAGGAGATTCTTGTGAACGCTCTCGCACAGCAGCACGGGAAGAGCTCGAGCGGCTTCAAGAGCCTTCCCATGATGATTACTCAGGCTACGTGTCGCTCGCAAGTTGCTGTGTCGTCGCTCCTGGCGACGCATTTCCCCTGGCTCGCAGTACGCATGGCTTCGACGCTGCTACGCTTCATTGCGCATTGCGACACGTCGCTACAGTGCAAGCTCTTCGCGGTCGCTCTGCCATGGCTCGCAGAAGTCGACTTTGCTGCGCCGAAAGCGGGACCCGGAGAGGCAGAGGATGCCTCCCAGCTGCTCAACATCCTCTTCCGCCTGACGAAGAGTCTGAACGCGTCGAGCTCGAGTGAGTTGGAGCAGGCCTGGCAAACGCTTGCGTTTGCGTCGCGCTCCATTGACGCAGCAGAAGCATACGACGATGCAGCTCCGACGGGGAACTTGGCCGCGATACTCGAGTTCGTGTTCTTCCAGAGAGGATCGGCGATGCAGTTAGCGACCTCCAGGACGGTTGTGTGGTGGCTCTGTCGATGGCACAGCGCAGCGCTCGACACCATCACGGGACTCTTGGAACTCGTTGCGGTGCAGAGACGTCGGGAAGCTCTCGTGCTGCCAGTACGAGGAAGCGCAAGCACCACTATCAGGCTGGCCACGTCGAGAGCGGCCACATCTCCACTCGACGACGCCGCAGTACTCGTCACATTCCTGGCAGACAGCAGCTGCAATCTTCAGCTCACTCAGATCCACGACACCACTGCAGTAAGTGATGTGGCGCTTCAAGTCGTGCAGCTCGCGTTTCTGACGCTGTTTGGCTCTCTCCATTGGAGCACTGAGAGTCGGCGCACTCATGACGCTGCCTCGAATAGCTACTTTGACGACGTTGACTCGGACCTCTACGACTCCGTTGGGAACGACTGCCTACTCGTGCTGCACAATATGCTACCGCTGCTTCAAGCGAGCGATGACTCGGTCCGTCGATTCGTGGACCAGTTGTCAAGGTTCGTGCAAACCACAGACGACGTGGCCGCACACAGCGAACCCAGTGGATCTGGCGGCGACGAAATCAAGCGCAGAAGACACGTGACGCTCGAAGAGTTTGGCTGCTGCCTCGCACGCTTCTCACGAAGGAGCCTCCAGCCAACGGAGATTGTCCTCTGGAGTGAGGAGTGCATGAAAGAGTTCGCGCTAGCGATCTCGCGCTTCAGCGCGAACACGACGGGGTCCGCGTCACAGCAAGCGCCGCTGTTGCAGCAAGCGCATGCGGTGGGCAAAGCGAAGACCCAGGCCATGCTATGCCTTTGCTTCGCTCTCCGGATGCATCGCTGTTTGGCTGCTCCGTTCGTCGGCGACGTGTTCCTGACGCTCATGGAGCTCCTGCACCACTCTCTCGACGAACAGAACTGCGACCCAACCGCGGCCCAAGATCTTGTTCGCGAGTGCCTCTGCTCACTCAAGGCGATGGTGGCGCTCATGCCTGCGTCGCAGCTCGTGCTCTTTCCGCAGATCTTGTGGGTGTGCGTCGCGCTGTTGAATCACGGCAAGACGGCAGCGGCGCATCAGAGTGCGGTTGTCGAATTGCTCTTCGAGGTGCTGGGCAAGCCGCACTTCTTTACGAACGGCGTCTTGCAAGACGTTCTCATGTGCAAGCGTCCGCATCACTGGTCGAACGCGCAAAGCTCGGTGCTTCGCGCGATCGCGTTGAACATGTTTCGCTTGGTCGACGACGAGAACGGCGATTCCGAGGCGTACGAACGAGCTCTGGAGACGCTGACGCTAGCAGCGATACTGCCATGTCCGGTGCTGATGGTGGACGAGCGCGAGCACGCTACTATCTGCACGGTCGCGCTGATGCCGTCTCTCAGTCGTGAAGCCGCCGCAACGAATCACGGGTCGAGGCAAACCGAACTGTTAGCTCGAACCGCGACGGATCTTCGCAACCTCTGGTCGAACGTCGAGGGCGACGACGCCATGCAGATGTGCGACTACTTCGATACGAATGTGGAAGGTTGGCGCTCCCCAGTCGTCGACAATGATCGGCTTCTAGAGGCTTTCGCTTCCAAGTTCGTCGCACTTCTGCATCACTGGTGTAGAGCCGACTCGAGCTTCGATGGAGTGAGCATTTGCTTCGAGGTTCTCGTCGCAGCCGCGGCCTGTGTGCAGACAGGATCGGGTCGTCGGGCTGCTCGCGAACTCGGACGACTACAGCTCGCCAGTGCAGCCTTGCTCTTGCTGCTGGAGATTCTGAAAGCGCTCGAGCGCCTTGAACTCCCGTGTCGGATGTCGGCCCCGTTGATCGCGATGCTGACACGACTTGTTCGAGAGCCGTGGGGCGAGGAACAGTGGCGACTTAGCATGGCGATCCTGGGCTACCTGGACACTCCGGGGTCTTCGAGTGGCGCTGCCCTGCCGACTACTGCTCAAGCTAGCACGCCTCCCATCTCGCAGTCCAAGCTATTTATCTCAATAGCCGGCGCAGACGCACCCGGGGCTATAGTGGCACCCGTAAAGGCAGCAACGCCAACATCGACCAAGAAGGAATCGCTCCAGACTGCGCGCAAGTTCATCAGTCTCATGACCGGGAGGTCGGGTAGTCCAAGCTCGAAAGCCAGCCCAAACGCAATCAGCGGCGGGCGGTTGAGCACCAGCAACAACCACGACAACAACCTGAGTTGCAGTAGCAGCAGTAGCAGCAGTATCGTCATCGGGAGCCACGCAAGTGTCGATATCGCCTCGGATCAAGCAGCTGCAGCACCGGCATCGCAAAGCGCGACCGAGAAGTCGAGCGGACGCGCTGACCCGAACGAAGACGGTGATGATGATCGCAGTCAACCAGTTCCTCCACCACCAACTCCGACGCGACGCAAGCTCTTCCGATAACTTCCGAGAGAGCTTGTCATAGATGAGAGAGCTTGCA
>SMMQ01003051.1:6499-22452 GCA_008271595.1 [Pythium] brassicae (nom. inval.) | reverse complement strand
CTAGTGGCGGTTGCCAATAGATGGACGCGCGTGCAGCTCATTCTGTTGAGTAGGGTGGGTGGGTGGGGTCTCTACTGTGCGTTGCTTGCTTCCCAGCGGCTACTGCTTCTGCGCGGCGGCGGGCGTGAGCAGCGCGAACTTGGACACGAACGCGTCGAAGAGCTCGTCGCCGTCCGGCGCGTCGCTGCGGCGCAGCGCGTGCAGGCAGCCGGAGACCGAGCCGCGCGGCGCGTCGATGTCCACGCCGCTGGCGTACTCGAACGCCTCCCCCGGCGCCAGCACGGGCGTCGCGCCGACCACGCCGGGCGAGTTCCGCGGCAATGCGGTGCGCTGGCCCTTCTCGCTCTCGAACGTGTACTGGCGCCCGAGGATCTGCACGGACTCGTGCGCGTCTGTGCGTGTGTAGCGACCGCGACAGCGAGCGACGAGCAGCACACGAGTGAGCGGGTCAGGCAGGCGCTCGACAGGCAACGCGGCGCAGCACGCAGCGACGCACTCTCGTTTGTGATCGTGATGCGGTACGTGAAGCGAAAGACGTTCTGCTCCGGGTTCGAGTGCGTCTCGACGTACTTGCTCGTCGCCTCGATGCGCACGCCGCGCGTCGTCGTGACTGTGGGCAGGAAGAGGAGGAGGAAGAAGAAGCACACGCGGAAGAACAGCGCCTTCAGCGTCATTGCACGGCTACAATGACCCCGTACTCACACAGGACAACGCACCACTGGAGCACTTGGCGAGCAGCAGCTGCTCCGACAGCTCCTGCAGAGCGCTACAGCGTCTCGACACCATCCCGTCAATGTCGCCATTGAGTACCACACACACATACCCGCAGGCCGAATGGAACGCACATGATCGCTTCGTCCAGCTTGTCGCTGATCTCCTACCGTAGCACGACCAACACGCGTATGAGCGATTGACACTGCTTGAGACGCGCGCTGCCTCTTACCAACAACCTTTGCGCATACCTGCGGGTGCTGCAAGCCCGCATTCTCGCGGAAACTCTCGCGGATGATGCCGGCGATGTCCACGCCGCCCGCGACATCACGCGCGAACCCGCGCTCCTGCAGCGTCAGAAACTGTCCGAGTGAGCGGACGGACGCAAGCGCCGCCGCCGCCTCCTTCTGCTCGGCTCCGGACGTGCGCGGTTCCACGAAGCGGCCCGAGCCCCATTGTTCGAGGCGCAGCGCGTTGCGCAGTGCGAACTGCGGCTGGCGCTGCAGCGCGCGCGCCTCGAGCAGCAGGCACTTGTAGACTGCGCGGATGGTGGCGGCCGATGGAGGCGCCATGCTCGGTTCGTGCGTGATCTTGCCGATCAATGTGGACAAGGCAATCGTATTGTGGCGACCGTGTAAAGTGCGAGTGAATCGTACTTTGAAGAAGACATGACAGTACGGTATCGTTCTGTGGTGTGGGGAAAAAATCTAAAATCTTCCTGCCCAACAAGACGCCAGCCGAGCCAAGAGCTTCGCCGCAGCGACAACCATGATGATGGTGCGAAGGGTGCGCGCGTCTCGGAGGAGACGACAAGAGAGGCGCTGACTTTGTTTGCTGTGTGTGTGTGCGTGTGTGTCGTGTTGCCTCCCCCCTCCTACCCTGCCCTTCCCTTTCTTTTCTATTGGACGAGCGCAGCAGCCGCAGATCATTTTGCTCAAGGAGGGCACGGACACGAGCCAGGGGAAGGCGCAGCTCATCAGCAACATCAACGCCTGCCAGGCCGTGATGGAGGCCGTGCGCACGACGCTTGGCCCGCGCGGCATGGACAAGCTCATCCACGCCGGCAACAAGGTGCGCTTGGCGCGTATGGATAGGGACAGTGACTGGCGCGATCCCAGCGAGGACAAGCGAGAGAGACCAGCTGACCGAGCTTCGCGTGCGGCGCCTGTGTGTTGCTATAAAATACGCGCAGACGACGATCTCGAACGATGGCGCGACGATCATGAACCTGCTGGACGTCGTGCACCCGGCGGCCAAGACGCTCGTGGACATTTCGCTGTCGCAGGACGCGGAGGTCGGCGACGGCACAACGTCGGTCGTGCTGCTCGGCGCCGAGTTCCTGCGCCAAGCCAAGCCGTTCATTGAGGAGAACATGCACCCGCAGCTCATCATGAAGGTGCGCGAGGGGCGTCGTCTGTGGGAGGAGGAGGAGGAGGGGGGGATGCGCTTTTCCTGACCTGGTTCCTACTGCTGTGCTGCTGCTGTCTGCACGCTGCAGAGCTACCGCAAGGCCGGGCAGATCGCAGTGCAGAAGGTCAAGGAGATCCAGGTCCGCGTCGCGGACTCGGATGTTGTCGGTCGCCGCCAGATGCTCGAGCGCGTCGCGGGCACGGCACTGAATTCGAAGCTCATCTCGCGCCACAAGGCGTTCTTCTCGCCCATGGTAGGTCAGACTCTGCTGCGTGGCGGCTGCTTTGTGGACTGCTGAACCCGCTGGCTCATCGTCACCTGTCGCTCTTCTTACTCATTCTCTTAGATCGTGGACGCCGTGCTGAGCCTCGACGAGGACCAGGACATCACGATGGTCGGCGTGAAGAAGGTGCAGGGCGGCTCGGTGACGGACTCGTTCCTCGTGAACGGCGTGGCGTTCAAGAAGACGTTCTCGTACGCAGGCTTTGAGCAGCAGCAGAAGACGTTCACGAGCCCCAAGATCCTGCTCCTGAACGTCGAGCTCGAGCTCAAGTCGGAGAAGGAGAACGCCGAGGTGCGCATCGAGGACCCGGACCAGTACCAGTCGATCGTGGACGCGGAGTGGAACATCATCTACGAGAAGCTCGAGCTGTGCGTCCAGAGCGGCGCGCAGATCATCCTCTCGAAGCTCCCGATCGGCGACCTCGCGACGCAATACTTTGCGGACCGCGGGCTCTTCTGCGCCGGCCGCGTCGCGCAGGACGACATGGAGCGCACGCAGCGCGCGACCGGCGGCGTCGTGCAGACGTCGGTGCACGATATGACGCCGTCTGTGCTGGGCACGTGCGGCCGCTTCGAGGAGCGCCAGGTGGGCGGCGAGCGCTTCAACATCTTCATGGACTGCAGCCAGGCCAAGAGTGCGACGATCGTGCTCCGGGGCGGCGCCGAGCAGTTTATCGAGGAGGCGCACCGGTCGGTGCACGACGCGCTCATGGTCGTGAAGCGCACGGTCGCGTCGGCCGCGGTGGTTGCCGGCGGCGGCGCGATCGAGATGGAGGTGTCGCGCCACCTGCGCCAGTACGCGCGCACGATTGAGGGCAAGGCGCAGCTGCTCGTGAACGCGTACGCAAAGGCGTTCGAGGTCATCCCGCGGCAGATCGCCGACAACGCCGGGCACGACTCGACCGACATTCTCAACCGGCTGCGCCAGAAGCACTTTAAGGACCCGGACGAGGGCAAGTGGTTCGGCGTCGACATCAACTCGGGCGGCATCTGCGACACGTACGAGGCGCACGTGTGGGAGCCCGCGGCGAACAAGATCAACTCGATCGCGGCGGCCACGGAGGCCGCGTGCCTCATCCTCTCGGTCGACGAGACGGTGCGCAACCCCAAGTCGGAGCAGCCGCAGGGCGGGCCCGGCCAGGGCGGCGGCGCCCCCATGAGCGCAGCGATGGGCGGCCAGGGCATGCGCGGCATGGGCATGGGCGGCGCCGGCGGCGGGCTCGGCCGGGGCGTGCGCGCGTTCCGCGGCCGGGGCGGCGCATGAGCGGGTTGCTGGATGGTGGCCGGCGGCCGGCGGCAGCAGGCAGGCAGGCAAGCAGGCAGGCGAACGGAGGAGCAGGCAGGGGTGACGGCGATGCGCGGATAGTGTCCGTTGGCGCGGGCGAGGGGCCTCGTTCGCCCCCTGGCGTCGCTGGCGCTTTCGTTGTTGCCACGTTGCGCGACAGGAGTTCGCGCTCAACACATACACAGAATCTTATTTGGGTACGCATTGGATGACACGCATTGGCACGCAGCTGTCTGTCTGCAGCGTCGACGCGTGCGCACAAGCGCCGCAAGAGCTTGTGGTGGTGATGGTGGTGGATTGTACCTGTCGAATGAAAGATTCCCTCGTATTCTGGCTGTAATTCGGGATACGTCCCGTGTGTACCGTATCTTCGGGATCGTACAAAGAACGAAAAGTCGTGAGAAGATCGGGCTGTGAAAAGTAACAACATCATTGCGAGCAGCGAGCACCATTGAGCTTGAGCTCAAGAGCTTGCGCTCTTCCACGCCTCGCGAGCAGCTTCGAAAGCCCAATGAGACCTCTTCTCATTCGACATCTTTCCTCGTCGCAGAGAAGTCCCCAGCAACCACCGCCCAGCGCAGCTCTTCGCGAAGCCTCCACCGATCACTATGCTCTGTACGTTTCGGTCGCTCTCGCTGGTGGCGCATACTATACACTCTCCCACTTCTCCTGCGTGGACTCACGCGACTGTTTACCACCGCCACTCTCCCGTGTGCGATGCTTGCAGCCCGCATGCTCAAGCAGAACCGCGGCTTCATCGCCGGCGCCGGCGCGCTGTCGCTCGGCCTCGTAGCGGCCAATTTCTCTGCGTCCTCGCCACCGGCCGAGAGCGCGTCGACGTCGGAGACGCTGCAGGACATCTCGCTTCGTCTGCGCAACATCGAGAGGGACCTCGGGGTCAGCGGCAGCGCGTCATCGAGCGCCAAGTACGACAACTATCCGGTGCTTACGCCCAAGCACCGCAGCCTCATGGCCAAGCACCTGAGCCCGGAGATCTACGCGAAACTCAAGGACCGCAAGACGCCGAGCGGGTACACGCTCGACCAGGCCATCCAGACAGGCGTGGACACGCCGCACCTGGGCGTGGGCGTCGTTGCCGGCGACGAGGAGTCGTACCAGACGTTCAAGGAGCTCATGGACCTCGTGATCGAGGGCTGGCACGGCTACAAGCCGACGGACACGCACAAGACGGACATCGACGCGTCCAAGATCCGGAACGGCAAGCTCCCAGACAGCTACGTGGTCTCGACGCGCATCCGCGCTGGCCGCAGCGTGCGCGGGCTCGCGCTCCCACCGGGCACGTCCCGCGGCGAGCGGCGTGAGGTCGAGCGCGTGCTCGCCAAGGCGCTGGGCAACCTCTCAGCGGACCTCAAGGGCACGTACTACCCGCTCGCCAAGATGACCAAGGCCGAGGAGCAGCAGCTGATCGACGATCACTTTCTCTTCCAGAAGCCCGGCGGCGGCACGCTGCTCACGAACGCCGGCGCGGCGCGCGACTGGCCGGACGGCCGCGGCATCTTCCACAACGACAGCAAGACGTTCCTCGTCTGGGTCAACGAGGAGGACCACATGCGCGTGATCGCGATGCAGGACGGCGGCGACGTGCAGGCCGTGTTCGCGCGCTTTAGCCGCGGCGTGTCGGACGTCGAGGCCGTGGTGCAGGGCGAGGGCCGCGAGTACATGTACGACGACCACCTCGGCTTCGTGTGCACGTGCCCGTCGAACCTGGGCACGGGCCTGCGCGCGAGCGTGATGATCAAGTTCCCGCTCCTCTCGACCCACTCGGAGCGCTTCTACGCGCTCTGCGACGCGCTCGGGCTGCAGGCGCGCGGCGCCAAGGGCGAGCACTCGCCGCCGGGGCCCGGGGGCGTCTACGACGTCTCGAACAAGGCGCGCATCGGCCACTCCGAGGTGGAGCTCGTGCAGACCATGCTCGACGGCGTCTGGGCGCTCATCGACCTCGAGGAGGACCTGAAGAAGGGCCGGTCGGTCGACAAGAAGGTCGCTGCGATCCTCAAGAAGTAGGCGAGCGCACTGTGGGGGCTCTGCCGGCAGCGACTGCAGCCAGCACGACAGACTTGCGACGGAATGCGCTTGGAAATATTGTACGAACATGTTCCTCCATCCATCATCAGTACATGCCGCTTCTCCACTACCACCACCACACGTGAGCGCAGAATCCAAGTACTGAAACATGTTAACGGTCGCTCCGCAATCCTGCGCACGAGCGACCACCCGTCTTCTACTGCAGACTCTCTGCTGCCCAACGCGGCGACTGCGAGAGGCCGCCGTGTGAACTCGACATCCTCCCGGGTCGCCCGTCGGGCGCACTGCTCGACACGGCTATTGCTTGAGTGTCGGAGAAGACGAGAGGGCGCTGCGAGCGTATCTTCTCCCCTGCTTGTGCGCGGCTTACGCCAGCTTGAGGGGCGACACGGCCGGCTTGAAGTGCTTCACGATCTCCAGCACCGACTTGAAGCTGTACGGCTCCGTGGCCGCCAGGTCCGCGAGCACCTTGCGGTTCAGCTCGATGCCCGTGCCACTCATCTCGCCAAAGAGCTTCGAGTACGTCGTGCCCTCCTGGCGCGCGCCAGCGTTGATGCGCTGGATCCACAGCGAGCGCATGTCCTGGTTGTCGCAGGCAGCGCGTTAGGAAAGCTATAGGGGGTCGAGAACTTTGAAGGCAAGCGGCGCCATAGCGACCACCAAAGCGCAACACGCATTGACGTTTGCGCTTGCACAGAGGCGGCCACATGGGAAGCGCATAACGTCACACGGCGGAGGAATCACAAAACAGAGGCAAACAACGTACGCGCTTCTTCTGCTTGCGGTCACGGTACTGGTACTGCAGTCCCTTCTCGACGCGGTTAATGGCCGTGCGGTAGCACGAGTTGGCGCGGCCGCGGTAGCCCTTGGCCATCGCCAGGATCTTCTTGTGCTTGGACCACGACATCGCGCTCTTCCTCGACGTCCGACGGGAGGCTGGGGCTCTTGCGGCTTGGAAAAGTGTTGGGTGTCGTGTGGCCAAAGAACTGCGAGTACTGTGCATCTCCGCTAAAATGCAGTCATCATCTGCAAAATGTGACTTCCATTCGAAAGTCATTATCTAAATTATGTATGTAATGTCGAAAATATTTGTATTGTCTATCACTTGAACGAGAGATTTGCACGCACACACTCCACACGCACACACAGCCAACGACCGCTGGTCGATATGCACCTTGCTGTGAGACGCGGCAGCGCCGCCGTTGGCGCGCGCACGCTTCGCGCTCCGGGTGTCCAGCGACGGCTACCAGCCACAGGCAATTGTGTCGCAAGCGGTGGTGGCGCGCGTGGCTTCAGCTTCTCGCCGCGCAACCTCTTCGGCTCGTCGGCGAGCGCTGGCACCAGCAGCAGCAGCCGTGGCGCGGCCAAGGCGGCTGCCTTCTTCTTGGACGCGCAGGCGGCGTGCAAGAACAAGCGCTGCGCGCTGCGCAAGGGCGTGACAGCGACGCCCGATGCATGTGGCGAGGACTCGTTCTTCGTGTCGCCGAGCGTCGTGGGCGTCGCGGACGGCGTCGGCGGTTGGAACGAGAACGGCGTGGACCCGGGCGAGATCTCGCGCAGCCTCATGCGCAGTGCTGGCGCGTTCGTGCGCGAGAGTGCGGACGCGGGCCTCGAGGTGACGACGCAGCGCGTGCTGGCGCATGCGTACGCGCAGGCGCTGCTGGACGAGAGCGTGGAGGCCGGCAGCACCACTGCGTGCATCGTGCGCGTGAAGGAGTCGGCGTCCGGCACGCCCGTGCTCGAGTACTCGAACCTCGGCGACTCGGGCTTCGTGGTCATCCGCGACAATGCCGTCATCTTCCGCAGCAAGTTCCAGGTAGGGAAGCGGCGATGCTGACGCTGTTGGCTGTTCGGAGGACGGATGCTACAGTATTGGGGGCGGCTCTCGGTCTCACAACATTCGTCCACGCTCCCCTGTGTGGACTGCGTGTGCACGCTGCTCAGTATTATGGCCGAGCTCCGTACCAACTCGCGAAGATCCCGCCGCGCTTCAAGAGCTACGGCGCGATTGAGAACCACCCGCGCGACGTGCGTTTTTTTCTCGTGACAGTAACGCCGAGTCTGGTGGTGGTTCTGATGGGTTGTGGGCTGGTGCTACGCGCGGTCGGTGCAGGCGGACTCTGGCGAGATCGAGGTGCAGGATGGCGACATCATCGTGCTCGCGACCGACGGCGTCTGGGACAACTTTTCGCCGACGCTCGTGCGCGCGCCGTCCTTCCAACCGGTGCGTGCTGCAGTTGATGCAAGTCGGCAGTGCCTGGAGGCAGTTAGTTACCTGACGCACGGACGATCTTGTGGCTTGGGCCAGCCCCTCGTGGCGTGGCGACGGAACTGGCACACAGAGATCGCTGGGTTGGTGGACGTGGTGGCGGAGGATCCAGCGCACGCGGCCACGAACGTGGTCAAGGCGTCGGTGCGTCACAACCTCAAGCCGGACGACGTCACGGTCATCGTGGCCAAGGTCGTCTCGCTCGCGCCGAAGCTCTGACGAGTCGGGTGACTTCTTCGTTCTTCACCATCAAGAAAGCTGCTGCTCGGTTGAAATGCGACGGGTTTTCGCGTCATCCACTTTTTTGTTTGTGCGACTTGCTGGACGGGCATCATCGTGGGCATACGCGACATGCAAAGACAAAGGCGAGCGAGTGGCAAGTGGCCGGCGGAAGAGAGCGCTCCTCGCGAACACGGGCGCGCCGCCCACAGCGTGAACTCCTTCTTGGGGAGTCAACACGCACGCAGCAAGCGGCGGCCGTGTAATTGTCGCCATCGCACGCTACGCTACATTTTCAAACCGCGAAGGCAATGATGATTGGGTGACACTCACTGGCTTTTCTTGCGACTGCGTTGCGCGCTGCTCGCCATCGCCGCCTTCAACTCAGTCCGCCATCCGCATCAAAGCGTTCGATCGACTGACCGACCGCAACAGCAGTCAACCACCTCGGCCGCACGTCGCTCCACGCACCCACTTGAGAGCCAACCAAAAGAAAAGTGAGTGGGTTGTGGGTGCGTCGGCGTGCGCTGAGGCTAATTTATCCGCGCGTGCACTGCTGCCGCGCTCGCTCACTCGCCTTCTCGCTCGCGCCCCGTGCTCCGCAGGAATTACCACCACCGCAACGACTCCGATGAGCGAACGCCACCAACCACCGCAGCCGCCACCTACAGCGGCCACAGTCGTGACGGCTGCCAAAACGATTGCGGCGCGGCGCCTCCCGCGCCTGAGTGAGACGCGAGGACCGCCGGCGTTCCAGGCGAATGTCAAGATGGCGCTGCACCAGCAACTGTTGACGGCGGGCGAGCGCCGCCGCGTCGTCAACCTCAAGCACGAGTTCCTGGACGTGGTGCACCAGGAGAACGGCGCGCCAAAGTCCATGAAGGTGTTCAAGGGTGAGGCGAAGGACATCCTGTACGGCATCTTCATCGTGCTGCTGCTGCGCTTTCTCCTCGCTCTTGCGGTCGTGCTCGGCGCGATCGGCGGGCTCGGGCTGCTCGTGGTGCTGCTCAAGCACCCGGATGCGACGTTCGCGAGCTACGCGCGCAGCTACTTCCAGTGACTGAGCGGCGGACTCGCGCGCAGGCGCCATTCAGCTTATTTATCAGGGGAGTCGGCGGTTGGCACGTGGCGGAGCGGCTCGCGGCTCAAGGTCTCGCGTATTGCAAGTGCACGGCGATGCGGTTGCTTCGCTGCGCCACTAGCACCTGCTGTACTGTATGTGTACAACGAAGCGCAAGTGTCCGCTCTGTCGCCCTTCGCCCTTCGCCCACGGGCTCTGTTGTTTCTGTGTGTGGGTGGTGCGGGGCTCAAAATGTGCTCCAACTCCTGCGCTCAACGTCGCCTCACCCAGTGGCGCGCGCTCCTTCTGCTCAGGTGGCGCGGCCGACTACGCCTCGAGGAACGAGCGCGCGAGATAAATAGCAGTCGGGTGCGCTGGCAGCAGGTAGTGCGACACGGGCAGCACCTGCAGTTCCGCACCCGAACAAGTGAGGGGCTCGGTGAACGGCGAGTGCGCAGACGCAACATCCCTCTACAGACCGCGTACCTGGTGGCGAAACTCGCCCGGGAGTGTCGTCTCCTCCACCGTCACCGTGCCGTCGTTCGGGTAGTTCGCTTGGTTGAACGGGTTGAGACTGAGCGAGCCCGAGAGGACGAGCGGGTAGCACCGGCGCGGCAGTTTGCCCAGCCGCAAGTCAAGGCTCTCGTCCGTGAGCGTTGCGAGCTCCTCCGCTGCCACGCCGCCGTACCCAGCGATGCCGACGTGCTTCTTCATCGCCGCGTAGTACCGAATCCTGCGGCCGCAGCGCACACACGAACGAACCCCCAGGCTGCGGTTGGTCGCCTCGCACCCATCGCACAGCAGATTGCGGCCACTTTGCCATGCGTACCCGCGATTGGGCGGTGCGAGCATGACGACCTTAGACTTGGTGTAGTTCCAGTCCACATACCGAAACGCTTCCTGGTCGGCACAACACAGAAGGCCGGCGTGTGAGAGCGCCTTCAAATGCCAGTCGTCCGCATTCTTCATCAAGAAGCCCTGACTCTGTCAACGCACCCGCAGCACTAGCGCGCCGTAGCCGTGCGTGACAAAGTTGATCGCGCCGTCGTCGTCTGCCGTGTGTGGCTTCTGGCTGCGCAAGAGCTCCGCAAGTGCTGCAGGTTGTGTTAGACGTGACCTTGCAGAGCGACACAGGAGACACGGCGCACACTTGCGCACCTTTGCCGGAGGTCTCGAGTGTCTATGTACATTTTCGTATTCGATGGCCCGCAACCGATCCCCACAGAGGCGCGTCAGTGCCGTGTTGCACTTGATAACACACGAGAAGGCAACTGCTGGCATTGGAAGTGCCGCACCTGCGTGCGCGGGCGGAAACGAAAGGGCTGCACGTCGTGGTGCCGGCGCAGCTTGAAATAGAACTCGAGCGGGAGCAGCGGCAGGCGGCCGCCGTAGAGGTCGTGCACAGTCACGAGGATGCCGCGCGTGACGACAGCGCCACAGCGCGTCCGCCGGTCGATCACTGCTGCACTCGCCATTGTTGAGACTCAACTCCAGTGTTAATAATTTAGATTAGGGATATGTGAAGTATTTTTCGAAGGATCTCGTGGTAATTTAGGTGCATTTTGGCTTGCGTCACAAGGGAGTGAACATGAAAGCCTGCAAAAGAAGTTGGCCACCACTGTTCTCAAGGTGGTGTGTTCTCCGAAGTCGCTGTCGTGTGCTGGAAGCCGATCGCACGCTCCTGGCGGCTGCCATGTACCGAATCGCAGCAATAGCAGTTCCAATACTGTGCACTGTTTGTTCGCCTCCGGCGCTCCGACCCACGCCTCGATCGCCCCGAACAACTGTTTCCATTGCTGCGCATCTGGGCATCCGCTTGACGCTTCCGCGACGCGCCTGTGCTACTGCCGAGCTCGCTGCTGGCAGCGGAACCGAAAACTTTCTGCAACGAAAACGGTAGCGATGACTCGGTGTGTGTTATCGTTGCGCTCGCCTGGTTCGGTCGGATCGGCGTCCGTTTATCGGTCGCTGTTGAGCCTCATCTTGGCCGACGCGACGGCGTTGAAAGCGAGGAGGTCACCGACCTTCTTCGCGCCCTGCTTGAGCTCTGCTGCCGCCATGACTACCTCCACGTCCGCGCTCTGAAAGAAAACTTGCAGCAGTCGGTTATGCTGCTGGGAGCCCTCGCGGACTTGTGAGCACGCAGCGAGACGCGTCGCGCCAGTGGGCTTCTTTCCGCGCCCGGCTGAGCGCGAGGCTGGCAAGTTCTCATGGCTGTTTGTTCTACGACAAGCCTGGCGTATTCGCATAAGAGGATGTCATCGTACGAGTGTGCACGCACACCTCGAGAACGCACACATTGCGACCGCGGATGGGGACGCGTACGCCAGTTCCGTGTTCTCAATGTCAACAGTGGAATCGCACTGCCAAATAGTCTATCTATTCCAGAGGGGAAGTACTGTGCATGCTCGAAGAAGTGCGTCAAACAATGATTTCGAGTCAAGTCACCTTTGTTAAAGGGTCTGACTTGCTTTCACTATGCTCTATCGCACTCACTTGAATATTCTATGAACGGAACACGAACTTATCCGAATGTTTTCAGTACTACATACCAGAACGTTTTCGGAACTCGCACCATAGTGAAGCCAAGTCATCACAAAATGTTTGTCGATTGAAGACAGATCCGCCCACAAGAAGATAAGCTGGTGAAGGAAGGGAGGATGAAGGCACCCATGTGTGGGCGGGTGCTACAGCAGCGGGTGCCGCGTACGCCCCGCCTTCCTCTTTGAACTTCCTCTCGCATTCCCCATCCGACACCCTCGCGCTCAAGTATCGCGTTTCCTTCTCTCTCAGCTTCCAATCGCATGGGCAACGAGCTCTCGACCCTCGGCGGCGCAGTTGTGACCACCGGCACCGCCGTCGCCGCTGGCGCCACGTTTGGTCAGGTGCAGGCGCTCAATGAAGCTGTCGTAGACTCGGCCAAGTTCACAGCCGACCACGCTGAGAAGACCGTCGTGCGCCACGTGGGGGAGACCGTCGCCATGGCTTTCGCCACCGTTGGCACGAGCATCGCAAGTGGCATCACGTTCGGCCGAGTGCGCGCGCTCAATGACGCCGTAGTGCACTGCGCGAGCAAAACCGCGGAGGCGGGTGAGCGCGCCGGCGCTGAGCTGCTCGGCGTCGCGGACGGTATGACGGACGGCATCCCCGTTGTCGGCCACGTGAAGGGCGGCGTACTCCGAGCCCTCGGCGACCGCGAGCGCAGCGACCGCGCCTTCAAGAGCTCCTCGCGCTCTGTGTCCGTCCTGGCGGGCGGTGTGAAAGGCTACCTCGTCGGCGGGCCGGTCGGCGCGGTCGTGGGCGGGGTGATATGCGGTGCGGCAATGGACGGCACGATCACTGGCGTCGAGAGCGCGCTCCACCAGGAGTTCCGGCCCCACGGACAGATTGCGTGCTGGGACCAAGTCGCGAAGGCGAAGAGCAGCGACGAGCGCATCGGCGGCATCGTGGGCGGAGTGATGACGCCCGTGGCGGACGCGCTCACGGGCTTTGCAGTCGGCAAGACCGTTCACGTGCTGCACCGGCCGCGAGGCGCGGACCTCGCCAAGCTCGAGAGTCCCGGCGGCGAGCTCCCGGTCGCGAGCGCGTTCAAGCGCTGGACGTCGTTCCATGGCGGCAACGGCGCTCCCCCCACGCCTGCGCCTCAGTCGTGCGATGGACTTGTGACGCAAGCGATGAACGGGCTCGGCGGCCTCGTCGCAGGTGGCAAAACCGCGGAAGCGCTGTTCGAGACGGCGTCCAGCGACAAGAGCAAGGAGGCTCTGCAGAGTGTGTGGGGCCGCGTGGTCGACATGGTGACAGATGCTTTCGCGCAGGGACCTGCGGGTGAGCCCGTTCGCACGAGTGACGACGTGAGCCGCGCCCCGACAGAGAGCATCTCAAGTGCGCTACCCGACCTTCTCGAAAAAGTTCGTGACGCGTTTGCGCAGCGGCAAGTCGCGGAGCCCGTGAGGAACGAGATCAGCGAGACGGACACCGCTCGGAGCGACGTTGCGACGCCGATCTCGCTGTTCAAGAATGAGGCGTTCAAGGGCAAGGAGCTGCTGCTGCTGCTGCTCGTGCTGTATGCTGCCATGTCCTCCGCTATGCTGCTTTCGCCGAAGACGACATGACGCAAGCACCACTCTGTTCTCAAGGTGCTCGCTTCCAGTCATACACACACACGCACGCTCACACACGACAAAGAGGCAAGATACTGTATTTCGAAGCAGGAAAGTTGTCTTCCTCAATCCCCCCCAAAAAATGGCCAGATTGGCAAATTTGATTCTCTTTCACTGGAGATTTATTAAGGACCTGTCTGCAGTCACCAATAGAAGTGGAACTCCTTCCTGCTTCTGTGCAACAACTCACTTTCACCAACCCCGCCCCACAGATTTCACAAATCTCAAATTTGTGAAATCTTTTGAATGGTTCGTGCGCGTACGGCTGCGCAAGCCGCTCATTTTCGAATCTGCCGCCCAGGCAACAGACACCCAATGCACGCCACATGCCACACGCGCCGTCGATGATGCGGAACAAACGCGCGCTGCGGAAGTTCGAGAGCAGCAGCGACGAGGACACGGAAGCTACAGCGGACTCGAGCACGCCCGGCTTCCAGTTGACTGCACCGTCGTCAGATGATCCGTTCTCGACGCCGCAGCAGCAGCTGTTTGCGCCGGACGAGCTGGACGCGACCGCCGGGCTACCTCCACTTGTGTCGCTCCCGCTGTCTTTCGTGGCGCCGTCGTTTGTACCGCTGGAGCCGATTCCTGGCGAGACGCCGCAACACAGCTTGCAGCGCAACTGCGTCATCACGGCGCACGTAAGTAGCACGCGGTCGGTGGACTCGATCGCTTGCTCGCCCGCATACTCCTCGCTGATCACTGCAGCTCGCGACATTGCTACAATCGGCTCACCAGTGAGGTCAAAGGTGCGAGCGGATGCTGCGTCGGTGAAGGTTCCGAAGTTCGGTGGGGACTTCAAGTCGTAGAATGACTTCGACGGCCGCTTCGAGGTGTACCTGGGTGGCTCGCACCAATTGTATCGACTCCGTACGTCGCTCGCGGTCGCCGCAAGGAACAAGAACCGCGTGGACAAGGCGCCAGCGACCGGTACGTCAACGGTGCTGTTTGACGAAGCCCAGGGCTATTACCACCGGAAGTTCATCTGCACGCACGGATGGACGACGGCGTCGCGGGGAAGCGGACAAAGGACCAACCACATCGTTCGAGCGACTGGGTGCCAAGTAGCCTCAGAGCTGTGCTCGAGCGAAAGAACGGCAAGTACTCGGTACGGGTAATCGGCCACAGCGCAGCGCACAATCACCCCTCAGCGAAGTCAACAAGTTCACGAATGCCGAGAAGAGACGCTGTCACGAGCCCGACAGTCTGACGCAGCGCAGAACATTTCCATCTTGGTACGTTCCGAGGCGGTTGCTGTGTGGTAGGATGTGTGCGGTAGTCACCAACCGATTGGCAACTGCATGTGCTGTCCGCACAGGCAGCGCGACGAAGAAGAAGATCATCCAGTACCTGCGCGGCGCAACGGGCGTGCCAGTGCAGCTGAAAGACGTCGAGAACCTGATCGTAGAGGCTCGCAAGCGCACCCGCCAAGGCTTGACCGAGAATGAGCGTGTTGAGACGCTGCTGAGACGCTGCTGACGGAGTTCTGCTTGGAGCCTGGCAACGTGGCTGACACCTTCACGGACGAGGCGGGCTTCACGACGTCCATCACAATCCAGATGACTCACATGAGACGAATGGCTGAGAGATTCCCAGAGGTGTTGTGCGTTGACGCCACATACGGCACGAACATCAACTGGTGAGCAGTTTTGGTGATCTGAGTAGAATTGGTGATCTTGGTGACAGCTCACCAACTCCACCAACTCCACCAATCCCACCAATCTCACCAATATCTATCTACTCTCGATGTCCATGCGTTGTTTGGCACTGGGTAGGTACCGACTATTCAGCTTCATCGCCACGGACTCGTTCGGCAAGGGGCGTTCGTGCAGCACGCCCTGCTGGACGGAGAGAGCACGGCGACAATGAGAGCTGCTTTGGTCACCTTCAAGAAGAGCATCGCCTGCTTCGAGCGATCAGTTCCCCCGCTCCAGGCTATGAACTACCTCCGATGGACGCAGAAGAGTCCGCGCCAGCTCCACCGGTTGCAATCCATGCCGCGGCGACCAATGTGCAGGAGGAAGGAGATGGCGGCGGCGTCTCATCGCCACGGTTCAAGATCAAGCTCAACCAAGCGAGTCGACCTGCCGGTCGCCCCCGAACGACCAAAAGTGCTGCTAAGGCGAAGAAGCTATGGCTCGTGGACGAGTCGAAGAGTCTAGCCATGCGGCTCAATTCATCCGGTGACGCCGCGCTGCATACTCTGCTGGACTCGTCGGCAGCCGGTCGACTCAGCTTCAACTCATGAACGTCGGTTCTCAAGGCACTCCTGCCAGTGTCCGGCAACCCGATCAAGTGCGACCTCGCCACAACATCGAAGCCGAGCATGGAGCTCCAGCTCAAGCGACCGCACTGCGTTCAAGTATCTGGCGATGTGTCGGTGACCGAGCCGCAGCACGTGCGCTACGTGTTCCCAAATACGTGCTCATTGTGTCAAATCTGGCATACGCTGTAGATGTTCTTCAATCGCTCACCGTTGTCGAATGTCTTACAGAGGAGCTCGTCGACATG
>SMMQ01003050.1:3459-15120 GCA_008271595.1 [Pythium] brassicae (nom. inval.) | reverse complement strand
TTCCTTTTTATATTAAGATATTAAAGAGACAGTGAAAAAGCACGTATGAACATTTTGCTCCTGGTTGGCTCGGAAGTGGAAGAGTCTCTCATAACAAATGACTAGATGTGAGAGTTATTTTCGCAAGCGAGCCAACTTGGTGCAAAATGTTCATACGCACTTTTTCCTTGCGAGAACAAGTACTTCTTTTGAGAGGAGTCGACAACTTTGTGCATGATCAGGGTGTTTGTTTAGAATTTAATGATTGTTGATCGTACAAGCCATGTTGTTCGTACAAGCAACGTTGTTGTTCATATAAATCATGTTGTTGTTCGTACAAAGCACGTCGTTATTCGTACAATCGACTTTGTTGTTCGTACAAAACACATTGTTGTTTGTACATTTGCGTTGTTATTGTGCTTCATGTACGAACAATAATTTATAAATCCACAAAACATTAATTAACCCCCCATAGCACCAACATTGGATCGAGCAACATGTAGAATTCACATATGTTGGAGCTCCAACTTGTTTCGTTAAAATAAATCGGAAAAAACCGTTTTAAATTTGCTTTTAACTCCAACTTAAAAAGCAAATTTACACAGAAAGGTCACTCAATGATTTCGACTCAAATACACCAGGTTAGGAGGGGAGTGAACAAAGCCGCGACGAGTGTTGGATGTGACACGGAAAAGGAGAAGAAATAAATATTCTCTTTTGTCACCACTCAGCCACAGCCACCTGAGCTGTCACGAGCTCGAGCCAGACCCTCGTTGCATTCTCCCCTCATTTCAGGAAACAAGAGATAGAAAGTGATCGACATGACCACGCGTCATACCCGCACCCAACGCGAGCATTTCCTTGCCGTGCTAGAGGGACTGCCAGATGACGAGCGCAGGCGTCTCGTCGCTGAGAGAAAAACGGCAACCGCCGCAGCGACTGCTCCCGTGCCGCAAAGACCATCCGAGCTCGCAAGCGCTCCACCCAGGCGCCCGATAGGCAAGGCAGCAGCGTGCGAGGCGGCGGAAGCGGCACGCATGGTAGCGGAGACGTGTGTCGCCGCAAAGGCGGGCGCTCCGGCGGCGAAGAAGAATGGCACGAAGAAGGTCACGAGTAAGAAGGCCGCCGTCGCCCTCTTGGCGGCGGCGAAGAAGGCGAGCGTTACTAAGATGGCCACAAAGACGGTGACACTGGTGGCGATGCGGTACCAGTCGTAGCGGCTGCTGGAGCAGCTGAACATACTCCTATAGGCGCTCATGCAGGCGAACAGACGTCTACGCTAATGACTGCAAGTGAGACGATGGGTGGCTCTAGCGTGAATGGCGCGGGGCAAGCCGGTGTTGTCGAGGCAGCGCCTCTGTCGTCGACGGGCAACTCGGTGGCCGCGCCAGCTACTGACAGTGCGTGCAGCGGCTGCAGCAAGCGCGCTGCCGCCAGCTCCTACAACACCGCCCGTACCCCCGACGCCGGTAACACCGGCCCGGCACAGCTGGCAAGCGCAAAGCAAGCGCGCCACCGAGAAACAGAGCCGCTGCAAAATCCGCAATTACAGCGACAGTGGCGGAGGCTGCGAATGAGCGAGCTACTACGAAAGCTCGGACGCGCCGAGCTGCTGCTGACGCGAAGGCGCAGACGCGCGTAAACGTGCATCTGTGGCGGCATCTTTGACCCCGCCGCCGAACGCGCAGCGAGGTGTGTGGTACTCGACGACGACGACGACTTCGTACCGACTCCTTCACCAAGCGCGCGCGCAGTGCGATCGCCGTTGTCGGCAGGGAGCGTCACAGGCGACGTCAACATCGCGACAGGTATCCGGGTGCATGACTACGGGGTGTTGGAGTCAGAGAGCGATGCCAGCGATACCGAGCCATGGCTCGACAAGGCCGACGTGGTCTTCGACAACGACAGCTTGAGCAATGACGGGACGCGCGACGAGGCGGGTGAGGTGGGGCTGTTAGATGACGCGCTGAACGACGATAACGACGAGACCGATGCTCCAGGTCGTGATGCTTTGCTTTGTCTTGCCGCTGACGTTGCGCGCATGTGTAAGATTGTAGCGGACTGATGGGAGCTCGGTGCACCTGCATGTTGCCTTCTCCAACATGTTTATCCAACATGTGGTCGACACAACATGCTCATCAACATGCCCATCCAATATGTCCATCCAACATGTTGTCCAACAGATCCAACTGAGTTTCCAACAGACGTGCAGTATCCAACATTATACGACGGCCAGTCGGGATCCACGTTTGCAGTAGTCTCGGTTGCCGAGTCTCCACTCGCGCTTCTGTTCTTCTTCATTCCAAAGACTTTCTGGGGGGAGATCGCGAGGGAGTGTAACCGCTACAACACGCAAAAGCTCGCAAAACGAGTCTACAAGGTGTTCGAAAACCAGGAGAGCGACAACACGAGGACGAGGGAGAACATTCTCCGCATGAAAGTCAGGAAGCACGACATCCAACAGCACGAGCTACTCGTTGCATGGGGCTTTTGATCGCGCGCATGCTCACGCCGCACAATCGCAGCCCGTACAACCACTGGGAGACATCGGCGAGAGGAGCGATGCCGGCAGGCTCCTTCGGGCAGTCCATCGCGCAACACCGGCTTGAACACATGACGCGAAACTTCCACTTCACTAACAATGCCGACAGACGCGGGAAGTTCGACCGCGCGTGGATGGCGTGGTTGGCCATCGAGGCGATGCAACGTATGTTCAAGGCCTGCTTACGGGCTCTTGCTGTTCTAGTGTTCGGTGAAGCGATCATCCCGTGTCGCAGTCGCTACAACCAAGCCGAGCAATACCTGAAGAACAAGCCCACAAGTGGGGGACGAAGCTGTTTCTCACATACTACGCCAAGACGTCCTACTGCGAGCGGTTCGTACCCGCATGTGTGTCTGTGTGTGTGCGTGGTGTTGTGCATCTGAGTGTGTGCATGTTTGCAGGTCTGTCCGCTCCAGAGCCTTCCTAAAGGCTCCGGATTACCTCCTTTTCTATGTGTGCTGAACATGTTGGATCATCCAGGATGCTCATGACAACGGGTTGTACTGCATGTATGACAGACTCAAGCTCTATTGCGGAAAGGCACAACACGAGGACGAGATCGGCCCACAGGCGTCCGTAGCCATCGACCCGAACACTAGCCTACCAGCCGTGATCCGGAACCTAACCGCTGTGCTGCCTCGGCGCGCTGAAGACGTTTACTACGCCGTCGTCACGGATCGTTTCTATTCGAGCATCCAGTTGTGTTTGCAGCTCCTTCATCGCAACATCTACTCCATCATCACTATCCAGACACGGCAAATCGGCTTTCCCGTGGCGCCCGGCGAGAAGGAACGGGTCAGACCGGCTGACGTTCCCGCGGGACTACCAAGTTTACCATGTCGAAGTTGTGCCCGGAAGCTTCTGTCGTCTTGTGGTACGACAACAAGCTGTGTACCTGTTGGCAGCTACAGGGAGCAGAGACGCGGGCACGTGTGGTACGTCATTCATGTTCGATTGGACAACATCCTCGTGTCGGCATGATGAAGAGCAGGCATGGGTGTACAACGTGTTTGGCGCGGCATGTTGGATAGGGCACCGTTGCTAACGGCACATGTTGGATGTGTCTCCTTCTGCAGAGCACCACATTCCTGGAGGAGAGCGGCTCGTCGTGCCCATCCGTTGTGCGCGACTACCAGCGCTGGATGGGCGGGGTCGACATTCGCGACTACTTGCGCCCGCAAAGATACTCTATCCAGATGTCCGTCGTGTTCAAGAAATACTACAAGGCGATCGTTCTCGGCATGTTCGACATGGCGCTCGTGAACGCCTACGTGGTATACAGAGAGGTGCAGAAAGAGAGAGGTGAGAAGGCACCCGACCGCGTCATGTTTCTCACGGAGCTCCAGCCTCCGCCTCTGGAGCTGTCCGCCGCTGATTTCGATGGGCCAGTACGTTTTACATGCGATGTACCGTGCATCCTACGCTGCTGTTTTGACAGTTCGTGTGTGTAGCGTTCTCAAACAGGGGCAGCTCGCCGACTCAACGACTTGGCGTTCGAGCCTGCTGCGGACGAGCACGAGCTCCTGGAGAGAGCGGAATTCCGAGAGTCCAACGGCGCTCTCAAACGGCGCCAGCGCCAGTGCAAGGTTTGCAGCCTGCTCAGGACGGCTAAGGTGGAGCGGCAAGGCTCGACGTTCTACTGCGGAGCGTGCAGCGTCGGCGCCTCTCTGTATGTGATTTGCTTTTGCAGAGTCTGCTGGTCTCCTGCTTTGTCTCTCACAGTGGGCGGCTCTGTGTGTGGTTTACGTCTCTGCAACAGAGATCGTGGCCGCCAAGGCTACAAGGGACCGACGTGCAATCAAATTTGGCACAGCGTGTGGGCGGATGGCGAGAACCTTCCCGCCCCGTCTGTTGGCCGCGACATCCAGATGCGACAGGCGAGACGCGTTCTCGGTAAGTGTGTGCAGCGTCCAGGCGCCGCACCGGGCAGCCAAACAATCGACACTAACGAGGAGCAAACGAGCGGCGAGAAAGGCGACGACGCTGCGCCGGAGGACGCCGCTGCAGAGATTGCCGCGGCGGCGGAAATGGACGCTGAAGTGGAGAGCCTGGCAGAGGCAGCGATCTCCACCGCGTGGACTGCCGCTGTCACCGAGAGTGCCGCTACTGCTGGCAGCACTGCTAAGGAGCGTGACTCTGTTGACGAGGGCAGCGCCGGAGAGGATGCCATCGGCGGCGACGTCAGTGCACCATGGCACGTCGCCACCGACGTGCAAGACACTGCTGAAGATGCTGCGGTGGCCACCGAGAAGCGCGCTGCGGCAGCACAAGCGGTGGAGAGGAGCATCACAGCCGTGAGAGCAGCGGGGAGGTGGTGTGCTAACGCGAGTGCCACAGCGAGCAGAGCGACACCTTTGGCCGCTGGTGCAGCGGTACCAGCGGCGAATAGCTATGGTATGGCGGCGGAGCGCTCCGGTATGGCGGCGGTGGCGGTGACTTTGGGCATGTTGGCGGCGTCGGCAGTGGAGAGCGACGGCGCGATGGCGGCAGTGGAGTGCGACAGCGGCACTGCTGCTCCTGTGGGCGGCGACAACGTGGGGAGTGCTGCGCTGCTGGCCGCAGGAGACGGGGGGAGTAGCAGTGAGTCGTCGACGCTTGTTTGAGAGCATCTTTTAGCTTGCGTGTATGTGCGTGCAAGTGATTTGTGTGCGCTTCCGTAACTCGAGTCCTTGCGTCTATTCACAAACAACCACTCCTTTTTGCGAAGTGAGAGCACGAAAGCCTCCAAGAGTGCATTTTTGACAAACGGGCCACAGGCAAACTGCAAATACATCGCTGGATATCCAACACGCCTGGATAAGCTTCAAATTCTTGGGCTGTATATCCAGTGTTGGTGACGGTAATGTTGGATCGATTTGAGAAAGTCCAAAATTGGTATGGCACATTTTTAAGCGCAGGCGTCGTACTTTATGTTGGCGATTCAAACATCAAATCAAATTACGTTGATGCATGTTTGGGGACCCAAAATGTGAAGATTTCATTTATTTCAGATTACGGCTTGGTGCCTGGTGAGATAACCCACGCTTCCCCAATGTTGAACCGGTAAACATCCCATAAAAATTGAGATGTTTTACATCAAACGTGTTATAACAGTAAATATATCAAAAATACCTTTTTCGATACAAACTCCAAGTCAAACGCAAATTTGCACGAAAACAGCCACATCAACCATTCTTTCCAAATGCACAGTTTTAGGTTGGCGACTGTGAAAAAAGAGGCACAATAAGATGTGACTGGAGTGTTAACAAAGCCGGAGGAGAACAAATTTGAATGGTGCACGCGCGCGCGAGATCTCTCAGTTGAGAATTCGCGTGCAGTTGACATGCACCCGCCCCTCGCGGCCCGTGCCAAGATGAAGGAGAACCGGGCCGTGTTAATGGCTGCGGACGAAACCACGAGACAGGTGATGATCGCGGACCGCATGCATGAGGGACAAGGACCGCATTCTATGCCCGTGCGACCAATTGGCAAGGACGATGTATACATGATCGCGCGAGCAACGGCGAAGAAGGCAAGCAAAAAGACGGACTAGATGGCACTGACCACCAGAAGAACGACGAAGGGGGCGAAGGGAAAGGGACGAGCGATGGCGCCGCCGAACTAGGTAACGCCGCATAAGAAGAAGGCGTCGCCTGCGAAGTAGGCAGCGCCAGAGAAAGGTAAGAAGGCCGCGAAGAGCACCACGAACACGTCGTCGTCGGCGGCGAGCAGGTGCATCGCGCCGGCGCCGACGACGAGCACGAGCACAAGCGATCCCGCGAGCACGTTGGTGATGCAGAGCATGGGGAGCACAACGGCGACCAGCCGAACGAGCACTGGTGCGTGCGCGCGCTTGAAATGTTGCGCGGACAACATGCGGAAGGGGGCTGATGTTGTTTTGACAACATGCTAAATCGCGGCAAGGGCAAGGCACCTGCTAAGAAGCAACGAGCCAAGTCGGAACAGCAACTCGCCAAAGCTGCCGCGGCGGATGCGCCAACAGCGGCCTGGGCCGCGGCCAGCACTCAGCAGCTCGCGCGCACGGTCACCGCCGAGTCCCAAGGTGACGAGGAGCGGCGGCAGGCGATTATTCGCATTGCTGCCAGGCGGAGAGAGGCGAGCCGCTTGATGGTTGAGGACTCGGGGGCACGCGGTCATCGCGTGCGGCACCTCGTTCATGACCTCTGCCACACGCGGCTTGAAGAGAACGGGAACGTGAACGCGCACCTGGCATGCATGATCAACCTCAGAACCGGCCTTGAGGGTCTGCAGAATTTAGTAAACGACCTGGCCATGCAAGAAGCTCTCCTCGCATCACTGCTAAGCCAGACCCGGTTCAACCAACTGCGACTGTCCGTGCGGTACACCAGCGACGCTGCGGTGTACGATCCGGGGAAGGTCCGCGACTTGGTGCAGACAGCTGCTGCTCTGCAGCGGGAGAAACGGAGCGGCTTTGAGGTCGAAGGCCTCATGAACGCGAAGAGCGATGGTGGGAACACCTCAGCGCGTGGAATGTGCAAGGCTCAAAGCAACACCGGCACCGCTCAAGGTGCTGGCAGCATCGGGCAAGAAGGCGGAAAGCTGAAGGACAAACGCGGTTACTTTATGCGCTGCAGTGCCGAGCACATGAAGCGCGGCTGTCGAAATCGCGACAGCAGCGATGAGGATGGAGCTCGAGGCAAATGCGGTGAGCGTGGAGCTCGAACTGGCGACGGAGCCAAGCGGAGTACAAAGGCAAACTATACTCAGCGGGCGACGGGCGGTAGCTCGCACGTAGGTGCGGCGCAGGGCGTGAATGCCGGTCGAGGTGTGCACGCGGAGCAAGGCATCGAAGACTGCGCGGGGTCTCTCAAGCTGGAGTTTACGGGCAGCACTGGTATCAAGGCCACGGCTGCAGAAGACGGTCTTCAGTGGTGTCTCGACGCGGCGTCGAACGCTCACGTGGTCGGGAACAAGGCGTCCTTTGTGCGGTTTCGATAACTCCCGACGGACGAAGCGACAGTGCAAGGTGCCGCACAGTGCTTCAAGGTCGAGCCAGTAGGCGTCGGGACGACCATCTGCAGGCGCAGGTGGAAGGCAAGACAGCTCAGACGATCTTGGGTGACGTGCTGTCTGTGCCTGGCGCGAACAGCGCATTGTTCTCACTCAGTCGAGCGACCGAGCAGGGGTTCAAGGTCTGCTACAGCGCCCAGCGACAGCAGTTTGCCGTGGTCAAGGAGGGCGCGGCAGTCACGCGTGCAGTGATGAAGAACTCAGTCTGGGCCTCCGCTGCGACGAACGATCTGGGCGACTGCAAGAAGACCACGCAAGCGGACCAGGTCGTGGATTTCACGGCGAGCGACGGAGTTGGCGAGATCAACGTCTTGCATGAGGGGCTCTGCCATCTCTGCCACGCGTACGTCAAGCTCATGGTCGACAGGAACCTGGTCGACGGGATGATGCTGACAGGACGTGCAGCTCAAGACTGTGATGCTTATCACCTCGCAAAGCAGGCAAGAGTTTCGCTAAAGAAAAAGATCAAGAGGAACGTGGAGCCGCCAAACCAGCTCGTGTTTGCCGACCTGCTTTTGCCAAGATCCAGAGCTGGTGCGCGATACAAGGTGGTATTGGGCGTTCAAGACGCGTACTCGCGGTTCGTCAAGACGAAACTACTGCGAACCAAGGCAGCGAATGCTGTTGCAGCAGCGCTAAAGCAGTGCATAGCGTGGGCGGAACGACAGGCACACAGGAACGTGGACGAGATCGTTCTTTTGAACGGCAGTCGGCGAACGCGGTACCCGGTGCAACAGCTACTGACAAACAAGAGTGGCGAGTTCGCGAGTGAAGAGCTGAAGTCGCGGTTGCGGTATCGCGGCGTCGAGCACATTCGTGAGGGGCTGGGCAGCCCACTGCAGAACCCGTGTGAGCGTGCCCACAGGACACTCGTGCAGATATCGCGTGCCATGATCAAGCACGCTGGGATGCTGAAGCTGTTCTGGACGGACGCGCTGGAGTACGTAGTGTACACCAAGAACCGGACCTACGCTCGCGGATGCGCGGCCACGCTGTTCGAGATGATGTTTGGCATTCGGTCGGACGTACACCACCTCTGAACGTTTGGTGCGCTGGCGTATGCGCACGTCAAGATAGACACGAGATGGCAGAAGCTCGACGACAAATGCAATGTCTGCTTCGTGCTTGGGTACGCGGAGGACGCGGTCGGTTGCAAGCTCTACTTCCCGGACAAGCGGACGTGCAAGTTCGTTCCAGACGTTCGAGTGAACGAGAATGTCGTCTGTCGCGACAGACATGGTGCTGGGAAGGATGACTAGGTAGACACGTGTTTGGAGCCCGATGTGAACATCGCGGAGGGTGAGATGGAGGAGGGCGTCGAGGGCGGCGTCACGAACTTTGACGCTCAGGATCAAGACATCGACGCAGCTCGTTACGTCGTGCCTGGTGTTGGCGGGTTGGGTGCGGAGACTGAGAATGGCAGCATGAAGAGTGGCCAGCGAAACGGCTCACGTGTGGAGAAGCGTGAGAGCATTGCCGAGTAGCCGAGCAGTGCCCAGGACAAGAGCGCGCACAGCGGTAGCAGCATTCGTAGTGCGTGCAGCTCCAGTGCCAGCGTGCAAATAGATCGCTGCGCGACATCCTCGACAGCGACGCTCAGTTCGGCGGGAAAGTGGTGGTTCTGACTGGAGACCTCGGTCAGATTCTTCGTGTTGTATGGTGTGGCATGATGTTTGAGATCGTTGACGCGTGCGTGGAGACGTCGGATCTGTCGCCGCAGGTTCGAACGCTCGCGCTGGCGGAAAACATGCGGTTGCAGGCTGCACCGGACCCGCAAGCCGGTGCAGACATCGCAGCATTCGCATCTTTCTTGCTTCAGATTGCAGAGTGTAGTCACGAGCTGCACCCCGACTTGAGCTCCGACTATATGAAGCTCCCGCGCGATTTGCCCATTGAATGAGCGCCAACTGAGCTGAAGAGTGAGCCTACCGCTAGGGACGAAGAAGGTGAGCAAGCGGCGGACGATTTCCATGGAGTATCAAAGATCCAGGGCGAGCTGGACCGCTTAACGAGGTGGTCTACGCAAACGTGAACGACCGGACGAGAGACGACAGATATTTTGTGGAGCGAATTTACTTGGCTCCGAAGAATCTCGACGTCCACCGGATTAACGATGATATGACTAAGCGTTTCAGCGACAAATCGCGCGAGTACCTGTCGATTGATTCGGTCGAGGACGAAAATGATGGCGAGGACAGCCACTACGAACCCGACTTCCTGCATTCGCTGAACGTGTCAATAATGCCGCCACACCGCCTGATGTTGAAGGTCGGGTCGCCGGCCATGATGATGCGGAACCTCAACACCGACATGGGGCTCTGCAACGGGGCTCGTCTGCGGGTTGTTCAGCTGTGCAACAACTGCATTCGTGCTACCATAATGACAGGGTCGCGGCGCAAACAAGAAGTCTTCATCCCGCGCATCGAGTCCATCAGTACGGAAGGCGAGTACCCTTCCCAATTCTGATGCAAGCAGTTTTCAGTGATTCCAGCGTTCGCGATAACGATGAACAAGGCGCAGGGTTAGTCACCGCCACCTCGGACTGAACCTTCGCTTACCAGTGTTCGCGCATGGGCAACTTTATGTGGCGCTGTCCAGAGTGGCCTCGCGACCCTGTATCAAGATCGTGGTCGTGCACTTTGAGCGCGAAGAGGGCGATGGTGTGTACACAAAAAATGCCGTGTATCACCAGATCTTTGGAATTTAGCAACTCCAGATATACATATTAGAATAAGAAAGAACAAATAGCCCTCCAGAAAGAACGAAACGGTCAGAAACACTCAAGAAGAGGCGACACACATCGTGCATATCAACAGAAAACGAAAAGTAAAACTTAGGGTAGAAAGAAAAATAGTGTGCTGTTAGCACCGAAAAACCTTTGTGTTCTTGAGTTCTATACCTCATAAACCACCTAACACAAACCTCCCGCGTAGTGGGCGGCGTCCAGCTAGTCGATTTACATAATTTGGAGTTGTCTGGTGTCGGTCCTTGAGGGACTGTAACGCTCCATTTTGAGCAAATGGGATAGTTGTTTTCAGGATTGCAGCAGAAATACACAGGAAAAACGTAAACATTTGGATACAGAAAAGCAAATCTCCATTCATTTTACTGCACCTCATCATTTTTGATGGGAAATCTCTCTACAGTATCAAGAGAAGAGGAGACGAGTACGAGAGAGCAACTGGGAGCAAGCGCACAGTGAAAGAGACGAAAAAAGAGAACGGCGTGAGCAAGATGCTGTGTATGTGAGAGAGGTATCGATATGAAAATGGAAGCGAGCGAGAAAGATACAATGAATGAGAGGGACTGGAACTGCGCCACAATGTGCGTGAGAGGAGGGCATGGGTAAACCAGAACGTGAGAGAGAACGGCAAGGAGAGAGAGATGAGAACAGCAGTGAATTTAGCTGTATGTGGGTGTGTACAAACATTTGAGTGTGAAAGAGCGACAGCGGCTAAAGGATCGCAAAACGTGTGCACCACCAGGACGATTCAGCAGAAATGAAAGCTGTGTGTGTATCTGTGTGTCTGTGTGTCTGTGTGTCTGTGTGTGGTTGTGTGACTTTGTGTGGTTGTGTCTGTGTGTGTAGATAGAGACATAGAGACATAGAGACAATGAGACATATATAGTGGTGGCGGGGGCGAGCGAGGGAGGGTGAAACAGGGCGAGCAGAGATCTGGTTGAAAGGGTGAAGTCCGGGGCGAAGACCCGGTCAAATATCTTATTTGACATATTCTTTCAATTACATATTTCTTGCTTTGGTGAAAGTACAGACAGGTGACGTTCTAGAAGACAGCATAAAAATGGTCCCTTCTTACATTGATTGATGATTTTTTAATCATCAATCTCTGTAACGAAGGGACCCATTTTTTGTGATTTTTATGTTAGCCTCCAGAACGTCACCAGTCTGTGCTTTCATAAAAGCACAAATAAGCCATCTAAGAGCTTGTTAATTTGAGACTTCACACGAGTCTGTCTCGATCAATGCATTTGCCAGTCCAGGCGAACACCTTCAAAGCTTTTGCTTTTATTCTGAAAATGATATAAATGGTGTGCTGAATCTGTAATTATAGCCATGCTGTCAACATTGTCTTGAATAAAGTAAAGTA
>SMMQ01003049.1:4320-33007 GCA_008271595.1 [Pythium] brassicae (nom. inval.) | reverse complement strand
GGTCTACCTATCGCTTGCGGCTCGCGTGGCTCAGTACGGCGGGTCGTAGTACGCGCGGGCGAGGCCGCCGCGCGGGGCGGCGCCGTCGGCCTCGGGGATGCTGTGGATCTCGGCAAAGTCGCTCTGCGTCGAGCTCCGCCACGTCGTGCGCGCCGACAGGCGGCTGTGTTGGTCGTCGTTGAGCAGCTGGATGCGCGACTTGGAGATGCTGTACGTCCGCGAGATGTTGTTCAGGTAGTAGTCGTTCGCGGTCGACGACGGCGGCCTGGTGGTCCCTGCCGAAGGCTCGGGCGGGGATGGTCTGCCGCTGAACGACCCCGCACCCGACGCTCTCGTCCCGCCGACACCGACGCCGGCGTGGCTCTCGTAGCTGCTCGACACACTCCCGACGGTGCTCGCAGTGCTGTAGCCGCTGGCGCTGCTGCACTTGCCCGCGTCGCCGCTCAGATAGCTGCTCATCCGGGGCGTCGAGTGCGACGGCGTTGTGCGGTTCACTGGGTCAAAGAGGCTGCCGCGGCCCTCGTAGCCGCTGTCGGCGCCGCTGTCGGCGAGCACGTCGTACGCGCTCTTGCCGCTCGTCCTGGCGATGAAGCTCATGCGCGTCGCGCCGCTGTGCTTGCGCACGGCCGTGACGGTCGCGCGGCGGTTGATCATCGCCGAGCGCTCGCCGCCGTACAGCGACTGGCGGTGGCGGTCGAAGCCCAGCTTGACCTTGGCCATGTAGCTGAGCTTGGCGAGGCTCGCGGACGCGAGCCGCGAGACCGTGTGGCGCGCGATGAGGCTCTCGTTCCGATCGCAGCAGAGCGCGCAGAGCCGCCACGAGTTGAACTCGGTCGACGTCACGCACGCCGAGCACACAAACACGCCGCAGACTGCGCACACGTGCCGGCGCTTGAGGCTGAAGAGGCCCACTTTCTTGACGCACATCTGGCACACGCGGTCCCGGCCCTGCGCCGCGACGACGACCGCCGGCGGGAAGTGCGCGAGCGCCACGGGGGTCAAGCTGGCGGAGGCGCGGCCGCCAGCGCCGCTCCCGCCGCCAGCGCCGCTCCCGCCCCCGGCGCCGCTCGCCCCCTTGTGGGTGGCGACGTAGTTCTCGACGAGGTGGCGGTACCGGATCGCGAGGCTGAAGGCGTCGTGCAGGCTCGAGAAGCCCCCGTGGAAGTGCTCGCGCGACTGCGTGACGTCGACGTCGAGCCACAGGTCCATGCGCACGACGCCGGGGCACCGCGTCTCGGTGAAGAGCAAAAAGAGGTGGTGGACCCACCCGCGGTGCAGCTCGAGGCGCACGTCGTCGCTCTCGAGCAGCTCGTCCGAGCCCGGGATGTCCACCGACCGCGCGAGCTTGTATGCGTACTGGAGCCCGTCGGGCCCGACGCCCTTGCTCGCCGCCTCGACGAGCAGCAGGTCCTCTGCCTGGTACTCCTCGAGCACGGACCGGTACTTGACGTGCTTGAGCGTCACGCACTCGTGCGGGCTCTCCTTCGTGCGCGGCCGCACGACCTCGAGCACCTGCGCGTCCACGAGCACGTCCGAGCCCACGAGCTCCGTCTCCATGCACTTGTAGAGCGCGGACGCGTCCGCGCTCGTGGCTTTGATCGCGTCGCTGAGCGTGGCCGCGACGAGGAAGCTCGTGGCGCGCGAGGCGCCGCGCTGCACGCTCGTGGCCGCGACGTTGAGCCAGTGGCGCATGCCGACAGGGGCGGGCAGCGGCGCCGCGACCCACGGCGCCTCAGGCTCGGCATCGGCGGCGAAGCGCGCGGCGGAGAAGAGCTCGGCGCGCAAAAAGTCGCGCGCGAGCGCGTCGGTCTCATCCAGGAGCTCGTCGTAGAACTCGGCCATGGCGACGGCAGGGGCTGCGCGGCTGAAGGCAAATTCGCGAGTGAGTGCGGGCAGACGACGCCGACGCCATGTGATCGACCGGGTCGCTGCCGATAATCAACGCGACCACAGGCACGACCGACCGACCACCTGCTGACTCCCTCCCTCCCGATGCGCTGCAGGGCGGAATGGGATCCTCGTGCTCGGGCGGGCAAGCGGCCGACGACACCCACCCACGCCGAAACGAAGCTAATGGACCACTCCCGAACAGGGCAACGATACCGCCGCCACTGTATCGATTCCGCCCCCTTTGCACCTCGCCGCCTCCTACACATTGGTCGCTTGGTCTCGTGCTGCCTGCTCGTCACAACGAGTCACCTGCGAGTGCGACTGACGCACACACACACTCGCAAAGGTTCAGCGGTTCCGGAAGTCGTGCTCGTCCCGACCTCGCACGCACGCACGCCCCCAGTGGAGATTGTTGCTCGTATCATTGCCCCGGCTGTGGCGCCGTGGACACGACAAGCCAAGTGGCAAAAGCCAGCGACCTGGACGGTGCTTGCTTCGCGACTCGCTCGAAGGCGGAAGGGCACAGAGCCACTCAAGTCTCAAGTGTCAAGACTGTCCACGGTGCGACGCGGGCGAGAGCCGTCACGGCGACTCCCAGCGGATCTTCCGCCAAGCGTGTGTCTCTGGGCTGTTGCCTGCTGCTGAATCAAGCGAGCGCGTACGGCGCAGCAAAGCGCTGACAATCTTCTCGGCTCCTTTCTTGACGTCACGTGCGTCTGCTGCAACTCAACTCGTACTCAACTCAATTCGGCGGATGTTGATGCCGTTCGAGGGAGCACTATCAACCTGTCTACAGTAGACGGTGTCCGGAGGCGCTGAGCCGGCGTTCTCCACTAAATACACCCGACTCGGTGAGGCGCCTCCTGAGGAGTTTGCATGATCAGCACGCCGCTCTCAGGCGTTGGGACGCAGCGCATGAGAGTTCATCATGGTTCATCATGGTTGCACTTGTAAGTCTACTTGTGTAATTTCATGATTTACAAGCTGTGAAATATCCAATACTAGGAAACATCATGGTCTATTGCATAGTTCTACATATTACCGCTTTGAGCATCCATTTTCAGTTCTGCTTCGCCGCCAGTCAAGTGGCGCCTTCCCATTCCTGTTTCTGGCGCAATGGCCAAGAAGAAGAGCGGTGGCGGTGGCGGTGGCGGCGGCGGCGCCAAGAGCAAGAGCAAGCCCGAGAAGGAGCTCACGAAGGCGCAGCGCATCGAGGCCAAGAAGGCCAAGCAGGCGCAGAAGGGGCTCAAGAAAGATCGCAAGCAGCTCGAGGAGGAGGACATTGAGCTCATCCTGCAGGAGTTCCTGCGCAAAGACGCCGAGCGCACGCAGGTGACCGTGGAGGCGACCGCGCAGCCATCGCCGCGCGCCAACTTCACGCTCTCGGCGCTGCCCAGCGGCGAGTTGCTGCTCTTCGGCGGCGAGTACTTTGACGGCGACGTCAACGTCTGCTTTAACGACCTCTTCCGCTGGCACCTCGACACCGGCGTGCACGACTGGAAGCTCATCTCGTCGCCCAACTCGCCGCCGCCGCGCTGCAGCCACCAGTCGGTCGTCTACCGCGACCACCTCTACGTCTTTGGCGGCGAGTTCGCGACCGCCGACCAGTTCCACCACTACCGAGTGCGTCCCAGCAGCGTTAGCAGTAGGCGAGAGACTGGATGGTGGTGCTCGAGGGCTCCGGAGGTTCCCCCCCCTTCTCATGCGCTCGTGGGCATGTGTGTGTGATGTGGTGCCAGGACTTTTGGCGGCTGGACCTCAAGACGAACGCGTGGGAGGCGATCGAGGAGAAGGGCGGGCCGTCGCCCCGCAGCGGCCACCGCATGGTCGTGTGGCGCAACTTCCTCGTGGTCTTTGGCGGCTTCTACGAGGCCGCGCGCGAGACCAAGTGGTTCAACGACCTCTTCCTCTTCAGCTTTGCAGACATGAAGTGGCGCAAGGTGAACTACCCGGCGCACAAGCTCGCGCCGGCCGCGCGCAGTGGCTGCCAGCTCGCAGTGCACCCGTCGAAGGACCAGATCTTCGTCTACGGCGGGTACGCCAAGATCAAGAACGTGGGCGAGAAGTCCGAGGGGAAGGTGTACGCAGACCTGTGGGCGCTCAACATGGCGCCGGTGCTCAAGAAGCAGGACCCGACGTGGGAGAAGCTTTCGCGCAAGGGCCAGGCGCCGAGCCCGCGCGGCGGCGCCGCCGTGACCGTGCACAAGCAGCGCTTCATCCTCTTTGGCGGCGTCTTTGACGAGGAGAAGCGGCGCCACGCGATCCAGAGCACGTTCTTCAACGACCTGTTTGTGTACGACATGGACCGCCGGCGCTGGTTTGAGTTCAAGCTGCGCGGCAAGAAGCAGGCGGCTGACAGCAAGCGCCGCCGCAAGAAGAAGAAGATCGCGGCCGGTGGCGACGGTGGCGGCGACGACGGCGACGACGACGACGGGAGTGACAACGATGGGAGTGACGACGGGAGTGACAACGACGACGACGATGACGACTTTGAAAAGATGCTGGAGAACCAGTTTGGGTACGTGGACGAAGCCGGGAACCTGGTGTACATCGACAACGAGGACGACGACGACGAGGAGGAGAAGGCGGCCCCGGCGGTGGCGGCTGCGAGTGTGAGTGTGGAGCTCGAGTTCGACGAGGAAGAGGAGGAGTCGAAGGAGGACGACGAGGCCAAGGCGGAGGAGACGATGCTGTCGGGTGGTAGCAGCCCCGCGACAGCAGCGGTGGACGCCGAGCAGCCGCAGCCGCAGCTGCAACAGCAAGAGGAGGAAGACGAGGCGGCGCCGGCGCCGTGTCCGCGCATCAACCCGGCGCTGATCATCCGCGGCAGCACGCTGTACGTCTACGGTGGCGTCGTGGAGGACGGCGACCGTGAGATCACGTTGGACGACTGCTGGTCGCTCGACCTCAAGCGCCTGGACGAATGGCAGCTGCTGCTGCCCGGCACGATGGCCGAGCAGGTGTGGAAGGGCGAGGTGAGCGAGACGGAGGAGTCGTCCGACGGTGACGACGACAGCGACGACGACGACGACGACGACAACAACAGCGACGACGACAACAGCGACGGCGACAACGACACGGTCGCGCGTCGCCCGCGCAAGACAGAGACAGCGACAGAAGCCGCGAGCCAGGCCGACACGGTCGAGCGCGTGGTGGAGATGCTGCGCGAAAAGGACGGCGGCGAGAGCGAGAAGAAGAAGGCATCGAAGAAGGCCTCGAAGAAAGCGTCGAAGAAGAACCCGAACGACCGGCGCGCGATCCGCGCCGAGATGGAGGCGCTCCAGGAGCAGCTGAACCTGGACGACGCGAACCGCACGCCGCAAATGGGCGAGAACCTGCGCGACTTCTTCGCGCGCACCGCCGGCTACTGGTCCGCGGAGATCGCGCAGCGCGCCGACACGCACGAGCGGCAGCTGAGCATCAAGGAGATCAAGCGCGAGGGCTTCAGCATGGCAGAGGAGCGCTACAACGAGCTGCTGCCAGGTCGGGAGCGCGCGGCGTCCGTGTTGTCGATCCGCTGGACCGGAGGAACGATGGCGCTGACTGACGCTCTGTATGTTGTTGTTGTTATGCTGCTGTTGCTCAGTGCTCGAGCGTCTTAACGTGCTGGAGCAGGAGCAGAAGGAAGCCGAGGAGCTGCACCAGCAGAAGAAGAAGAGCAGCGCCGGCAAGGACAAGGGCCGACGAGGCTGAGCACCGACACCGGCCGACAGCATGTATACAACAGTACCCGTCCATCCGTCCATCTCTTGCATTCTCTTCGCCCCTCCTCTGTCGCCTCTGCAAGCTGCTGCGTCTCGCGGCCACCGTCACACGCGCTCGACTTCTAGCGTGTCCTGCTCTGCTCTACGCAGCCGCCGCTTATCGGGAGAAGAGGCGGCCGAAGAGTCCCTTGGGCGGCTCCGGCGCGAGGAACTTCATCTCGCGGCTCTCGCCGAGGAATCGCGCGACCGCGTCGTCGAACGCCGTCGCCGCCTTCTCGCCCGCCGCGGTGATGACCGGCTGCCCCATGTTGGACGACGTGAGCACGTGCGCACTCTCGGGGATCACACCGACCACCGGCAGGCCGAGCATCTCCTCAATGTCCTGAGGCAGCGAAGGGGGAGAGGGGGGTGGGGGCAATGGGGTGAGCAACCTGACACGATACGACACGACACGACACGACACGACACGACACGACACATACCTCCATCGACAGGCAGTCGTCGTTCTTGACACGGTTAGCGTCGTAGCGGTTGATGAGCAGGCGCTGGTGCACGGGCTCGCGGTTCTCGCGCGCGCGCAGCGAGTTGCTCGCGATAAAGCCGATCATCTTGTCCGAGTCGCGGCAGGACGAGATCTCCGGGTTCGTCACGAGAATCGCGTCGTCCGCAAAGTACATGGCGTGGCGCGCGCCAGACTCGATGCCTGCGGGCGAGTCGCACAGGATAAAGTCGTAGTCTTTCTTGAGCTCGTCCAGCACCTCCTCCACGCCGTGCTCCGTGAGCGCCTCCTTATCGCGCGTCTGGCTCGCTGCGAGCAACGACAGGTTCTCCAGGCGCTTGTCCTTGATCAGCGCCTGGTTCAGCCGGCAGTTCTTCTCGATCACGTGGATGAAGTCGAAGATCACGCGGCGCTCGCAGCCCTGGAAAAGGGATGCGGAAGAAGCGGGAGAAGGGGGGCGAGGTGCGGGTATCAGCCACCGCACACGGACGCCCTGCATGGCGCACACACCGCTCCCCCACACAACGCGCGTGTACGCACCAGATGCAGGTCGAGGTTCCGCAGCCCAATGTCAAAGTCGATGAGGCACGTGCGGAAGCCGCGGCTCGCGAGCCCAAAGCCCAGGCTGGCGGTCACCGTCGTCTTCCCCACACCGCCCTTGCCGGACGTCACCACCACCACGCGCCCGGGCGACGCCGGGTTCTTTTTCCCGCCGCCGCCGCCGGTGGCACCGGTCGACAGCGCGCGGCTGCGGCTCGTTCCCAGCGCCGCCCGCCGACTTCCTCCACGCAGCATCCTTCCAGTCCTCACTGAAGCGCGTCAAAATGCGTGTCGGCCACATGTTTGCAATTCACCAAAGTATACTCTATTCAAGTTAAAAAGTCACCACTCGGGTTGGCTCGGCATGCAGAGTGATGTTCTGTTCGTCACAGCACGAACCACTGGCCTTCGGTATGCAGTACTGGATGCGCGGATGCGTCGGCGCGCGCGCACTTTCTCGCTCATGAACAAGAAGAGAAGAGCTCGCGTTCGCCGCCTGTCGCCCCCCACTCGCACACGCCCGTGCTCCACAGTTCTGTTTTTCAGCCCTTCTGGCGCGCGATGCGCTGCCCGCCACTCGCGCCGTCGGCCACGGCGCTGCCCCCTCCGCCGTCGCCGCTGCTGCGCACGTCGGCTGCGTCCACCTCTCAACGCAGCGCACACACGGAAGCACGCGCTGGAAACCCCGCTCGTCTGCGCGATCCGTCCTGGCTCGGCACGCAAACCGCCGCGTACTTCGGCTTGCCGTCGGACGAAGCTGTGCCCATGAGCATGTGCATGTTCTGCGGCTCGGCGGCGCGTTCAGTGCCAATAGCCATGGCGACGCACCTCACGCGCGACTGCCGTGTCGCGGACTTTGAGGCCAAGCGCGCGATCCGCACGGGCCACGTGGACCGGAAGATGGCGCTCGACGGGATTGGCGTGATCGCGAAGGCGCCGCGCGCACTGGCGGTCGCTGGCGGGGACCACGCGCTGGCAGACGACCCCTTCTGCCTCAACCTTGCGGGGTCGAGAGAAGCGAATCGGCTCTTCGAGGCGTGCAGAGGCGCACCGGCGTCGACAGGACGGTGCAGCGCGCGCGAGGACGCGGTCGGGCCCGACACTGCGCCGGGAGACAGCACCAGCTGCAACAACGGAGGAGCGCTGGAGAAACGCAGCGCTGTTCAGGCGATTGCAGCGCCGGCCGACGACGACAAGGAGAACCGGACGCCCCCAACGCTGAACGTGTCTGAGGTGAACACGTCGACGGCCAGGAAGCGGCGTCTGGAAGACTCCCGACTGTACGCGATCCGGAAGCGCGTGTTCAAGCCGCACGAGCCGACAAGGAAGCGCTTGTTCGATGACAGTCCCGCGAGTGGCGCCACCGACTGCGCTCCAGCTCTACCGCCGCCACCACCACCTGCGTCACCACCGTCACCACCACCACATGCGCTACTGCCGCCACCACCACCTGCGCCGCCGCTGGTCCTGACTACTGACGAGAGCCGTTCTGTCGTTCGTGAGCTGGCGATTGCGTGCATCGCGGAGAGCGTGCCGGTGTCGTTCCTCTCGAGCGCGGCGTTCGAGGGCGCGATGAAGCGCTGTCGCGCGTTGCCCGAGAGCGCGGACTTGCGCGAGCTCTCGGCCGCCGCCGTCAGAGAGCTCAACGCGCAGAACGACGCGCTCTGCGAGTCGATGCGGCTGTCGTCGTCCTGTCTCACGTTATGCATCAGCCGCGCGTCGCAGCTTGAGCCCGGCCGCGCGCTCGTGTACCTCGTCGACGAGCAGGCGCGGAGTGTGCTGCACTCGCACCAGCGACGCTGCTACCGGATCACAGCCAAGCCCGAGCGCGCACTGTGGCACGACGAGCTCCGGCGCCACTTCGAGAGCGTCGCCGAGCACTTTGGCCGCCCATTTCACCTGTGCGTCGCCGACTACTCTGCGGACGTCCGCGCCGAGTTGATCGACGCGATCGAGGCCTCGGCGACGCCCTCGCTCCTCGTCGGCGGCTGCATGCTCCAGGAGTTCAAGTGCCACCGCGAGACCGCGATGCCGGCACTCGCCGACGCGCCGAGCGTGGTGAAGGGCTGCGTCGAGCTCGCGCTGCTCGTGAACGAAGCCGAAAGCGCTCATTTGTCGAGTCGGGAGCTCGACGCGGCTCCGCTTCGGATGTCGGTTCCCGCCCCGCGCAGCGACCAGCTCGTCAGCTACGCCGTGCTGCTCAAGCAAATGCTCCGCATGAAGCATGAGCTCGTCGAGCGGTATCAGCGCGCGCCGGTGGCGTCGCACAGCCGATCGACAGGGCTGTCGGAGCTTCTCGGTCGCGCGAAAGTCATCCTCGACGCGATCCAGGACCAGTGGGCGATGGTGTCCGACACGCTGCAGCTGCTGCTTCCTCTCGCGGCCGCAGAGCTGCTCACGATACGCGCGAACGCACCTGCCACCGCCGCGTCGTCGCCCACGAAGCTGACGTCCGGCGTCTTCGTGTGTCTTGAGATGTGGCTGTCGGCGGCGCTCTCGCGGTCTCCGCTGCTCTCGAGCGCGGACAAGACGCGGTCGAGTGTGGCGTTTCTGCGGCGACAGCGACGCACGCGGCGGCACCACCAGCTCGCAGCGCTGCTCCTGGACCCCCGACTCGCCGGCGTCGGCCTGAGTGCGTCTGGACGGTGCGCGGCTCGGGCGTGCGTGACGACAGTCGCCCAGCGCGTGTTCCCGTCGCTGAGCTCGGAGCTCCTCACGTCGCAGCTTGTCGCCTACGAGAACCGGACAGACGTCTTCGCTGGCCCAGAGCTCTGGCGGGAGGAGAACACCGCCGACCCGACGGCGTTCTGGCGCACCATGCAGGCGACGCATGAGCTTCAGCAGGTGGCGCTGCTCGTGTGCTCGTTCTCGCCCGTCAGTCCGGCTGTGAGCGACCAGGCGATGACGCCCACCAGTGGGAGCGACCCGGAAGAAGCGGGTCTCGCGGCCCAGGTCCGCCATCTGCTCCACGCGCACGGACGCCTCCAAGTCCCCGGCAGCGTCGCATCTCGTGACGCAGCGGAGCTCTTGGCGTTCCTCACGGGCTCCGAGGCCAACGAGCCGCTCGGAGCGAGTCGGACGTTGCCCGACATGGAGCAGTTCTGTTGGAAGCCGACAGCCGACGACAGCGCTCCCGTGACGCAGCAGTCGGTGGCAACAGCGAGCGAAGTGTACGCGACGGCGCTGACAGCAGCTGTGAACGCCGCTGCGACGAAGCTCCGCGACAGCCGAGCCTCCGCTTTCTTGTCACCGACTCGAACCAGTCGACCCCCACGCCTGAACGTCACGGCGACGTGGATCGACACCTCGGACGCGAGTCTCCGCGCGATGCAGAGCGCTGTCGGCCGAGTGTGCGCATCGCAGGTCCGCGTGTTGACGCCAACTGACACCGACAGAGGCACGACTGTCGTTTCGACAACCGACGCCGACAGGAGCGGCACTGTCGGCACAGTCGCTATCGCAGAGACGCAGTGGCAAGATCCAGTCGTGTTGTGAAGCACGCGTTGCCCCCTGTCGTTTACGTGCCGTTCGTCTCTCCTGATGAGCTTGTTGGCGCCACAGCGTCCCCTCCAGTCGCAGCTCTACGGGGAGGGCGACACGCACAACAGACACAGAAGCAAGCGCGACAGTTTACATTCGTTTTGTATCGCAACGCACTCGACAGCTCACGGGTGTTGATGTGTGTGTGATCGTGGTCACCACACTGTAGTGGGTGGGAAAGCGCGACAACACAACCAGCTCTTAGGCGATCTTGGACGCTGCGGCCGGCCACGCCGCGGCGTTGTAGAGCTCGTTGATTGCGTCCAAGTCGCCCTGGCTCAGGCCCTTCCGCTGGCCGATCGTCTTGGTGCGCGCCGTGTTGCAGATCGCCTGCGTCGGCTCGGTGCACTTGCTCGAGTCGTCGTTGAGCCCGCAGAACTTGGTGCCCGCCGGCACGCAGTTGGTGCGCACGCTCGAGCTGCAGATCGTCGGGTAGCAAAAGCCGTAGGACATGGGGTAGTGCATGACGCTATCCGGGTCGTAGATGCCGCCGACGCTCACGTCGCGCTGCTTCATCTCGGCCCAGAGCGACTGCGAGATGTCGTCCCAGAAGACGCCGATCGCGCGCCCCGGGTGCTGGTGCTCGTGGTAGAGCCCGAGCGCGTGGCCGATCTCGTGCATGGCCGAGCCGTAGTTCGTCTTGAGGTTGTCGTCGACCTCGAAGCACCGGTCCGCGAGGTTCATGATCTGCGGGCCCACGTCGTTGACGCCGATGCTGCTGTTGCAGTCGCGCCCCTTCTGCGGGTGCTTAAAGTCCACGTAGTCGACGCACCCGTCGCAGTACGCCGTGAGCTTCTTGCTCTTGCACGTCTCGATCGGCAGGAACCGCACGTTCGAGTGCTCCTCATACACGAGCATCGCGTCGCGGATATAGGACAGCTGCTGCGTCGAGAACGGGTACTCGCTGTTGTAGTCGTAGCACACGACGCCGCCGTCCCACTTGCGCTCCGAGTCGACGACCGCGAGCGAGAGCCGCCGCTGCTCGTCGCGCCGCTTGCCCTCGGCCGCGATGAGCTCCTGGAGGACGCGGCCGCGCGGGCACGAGACCTGTGTCGCCTCGGCGTGCTCCCGCTCGATCAGGTAGCACCCGGCGAGCCCGCGCGAGCACGCGGTGTACGCGTTCGGCGCGTAGTAGTGCAGGCTGCGGTGCGCGAGCGTGAGCCCGTCGATCTCGCAGCCGGGGGCGGCCGCCGCCACGGCGGCGGAGAGCGCCGCGAGCGCGAGAGAGCTCCACTTGGCCCAGGCGACCATAATGACGACGACACGCGTGTGGGTGTGTGTGTGTGAGAGTGCGAGAGAGTGTGGACGGCGTCCGGACAAATGCGATCTGAGCCTCTTGGCTGGCAATGAAGGGGAGATAGCGGCACTGGTGCTGCAAGTGAGTCGCACGTTACTTGAACCGAACGTATTTTTATCCGTTTTTTCGAGACAGAATATCCGATTTTCGCGCAACGCGACGTGAATCGTAAAGGCGAAGCAGAAGGTGTCCTGCCGGAAGTGTCTGCGCTTGCGAGCTTTGCTAGCTTCACGCGAGCGTTTGCATGCACCGGCTTTTCAAGGCTTAACAGTGTCGGCATCCTAGGGGACTGTCTGCTGTGCGGAAATAACCATGGTACAATCTGCGATGCTCGAGGAATGAAAAGCTTGCTTGCTCTTTCGCTTTCGGTGCTCTCACACGAGTGAGCTGCGCTCGCGCATGGCACGAAAGCGCGAGCCGCTAGTCGCAAGGCTTGGAAGTGATGGCGCCATCAGCCGAGGCAGAGATAACTTGCGAGGGTACTCGTAACCAAAATGCACCCGCGTTCCCTTTTGCTTTTATCTCATCTCAGGACGGACAGATCCGACCGAGGCTTTGCTGGACGCGTTCATGGCTCTCGAAGTCTCCCAAGCTCTCGACGTCTCCCAGGCTTCGACTTGGGATGCCGTGTCCGTGCGCGGCAGACTCGGTCCAACAGAACCACTTCAAAGAGCAGAAAGTTAAAGGCGCGATGGTCGAGATGGTCCTACGAGCGATACTGTAGATACTTTCCGAGCATTCCAAGTGACCCGGAGCGGTTGTTCAGTAGTCCTCCAGATGCTTTCGCGGCAGGATATCCCGCACGGATATCGCACGATTACACCAGGGAACTGGTGTAATCTTGCGGAGAGGTGGCGTCGCAGCACAACAACAGCGGCAAAAGAGAGGACTTTGCCAACCCCGGCTTACCCAACCGCATAACTGTCCGGACACTCCTTCCTCGGAGCTCTCCTCCGATCAACAGACAACCACCACACAGCACCAGTACGACCACACACACCAGCGTTTTGGTGGGGCACCAACCAAACCAACCTCCCATCTGCATACTGTCTCCGGCCCTACTCCTCGCCCCGGTTTTGCACCATAAAATGTCCGGTTCGCAGTTTCCTCTTAAAACAGTACTCGATCTACTTTTATCCGATTTTGTGCTGAATGGATCCGTACATTCGCACAAAAGGTTCCTCCCGAGTCTGCCGCCACTCCGCTTCTCGCTCGCCGGCACTCAAACACACACACGCAGCTCACACAGCCCACACGAATGGCGCTCCTCAAGCAGACGCTGCTACTCGCGGCCGCCGCGGCGCTGCTGCTGGCGGCGGGCGACGCGGACGCCGCAGGCGCCCTCACGTACCCCAAGTGCCCCGCTGGCGCCTCCGGCTGCTGCGACTTTGGCTCGGGGCAGATGAAGAGTCCGGGCTACGCGGTCGTGCGCTTCGAAGTGGACACGATCGTCACGTGCTCGCACGGGAAGCTCACGTGCTTCGAGGGTAACCCGAACCTGCGCGCGGGCAGCGAGGGGCGCAACGAGATCCCGTGTCCCGGTGCGTTGCAACCGCCGCCGTAGCGTCGTGCGTTGTGCGTTAGGAAGAACAGGACTAACCGACTCGTGTGTGTGTGTGCCATAGACTTTGCGTCGCTCGAGGAGTCCCGGTCAGCGATCGAGTTCCTGGACGGCGTCAAGGCGGCCCCCAAGTCGTCTCCAGGAAACGCCGGCGTCCACGCGGCGTAGGATGGGCCCTCACGTCTCTCATAGTGGGAAGGAGGGACGAGGACCAGCGAATGAAAGAGGAGGGGAGAGCACGAGGTGGACGGACGCGTGAGTCAGTCCACTTAGCTGTTGAAGAGAGAGAGAGAGAGAGAGAGCGCCGCACACAAAGGGTGCGTCTGTCGGAATGAATGTATGATGGAACTGTGCGCGCGTCCTGCTCGCTGCCGCTTGCCGTCTAGCGCGGACTCTCGACGTACACAAAGTCCCCGCGTGGCGGTCGCCGGCGCGCAGTCGTGAGTGTGCAGAGCTGCTGCGTGAGGCACCCGAGCGCGCAGCAGGCGACCGTGGCAGCCAAGTAGCCCCACCGCTCACCCGGGAGCGCGTACTGCGGCGCGGACGCGTCGGCGACGCGGTACTTGGCGAGCGACGCGCTGTTCGGGTAGTTACCCACGAAGTAGGCGGCGCCCCAGACGGCGGCGTTCGCGCCGATCCAGCTCGTCGCAAGGACGACCGCCGGGAGCTCGAGCCTGACAGTGAGCAGCCCGCCGGCGAGCCCGAGCCCGCTGGCCATCGCCACGAGCGGCACCCACGGGTGCGCGGGCTCGAGCCGGAACCCAAACGCCGACTGGCACACGAGCGCGAGCATCGCGCCCGCCGTCCCGCCGAGGACGAAGCGCCCGAGCGCGTCGTGCGCGAGCACGACGACCGCGAGCAGGACGCCGCCGAGGAAGAAGCTCACCCACGACGCGGCGCTCGCCCAGTCGCCCGCGCTTGGCAGCGTCACGACGTGCAGCGCGTCGAGTGCCAGCGACACGGCGACGGCGCCGTCCAGGAACGCGCACCCGAGCGTCGCGTGCTTGTCGAAACGCGCGCCGGCGGCGCAGAGCGCGGCGCCGAGCACGAGCGCGGCCCCCGCCGCGATCGCCGGCGCCGTCTCGAGCTGCTGCAGCGAGCGCTTGCCCTCGGGCGTCCCGAAGAGGACGCCGACGTCCACTGGGTCGAGCGCCAGCGCGCGTCGCAGGTGGTTCGCAGGCGGAGACGGAGATGGAGGCGGCGTCGCGTCGGCCGTCTCGTACGCTCGGAAGAGGGTTACGAGCAGGAGCAACCCGCCGACACGCCCGGTGCTCATCCGTCCACTGGCGACAGGACGGCACGGACGGCACCAACGTACGCGGCTGTCGCGTGCTGCGAGCTCGGAGGGAGGCGACTCCGAGCGCTGTGAGCGCCTGGAGGGCTGGGCCCTGGACTGATGACCTGAGCACAGTGCAGAGAGAGAGAGAGCGTCCTGAGTGAGATGTGTGGCGGAGAGCATACGCAGAGAAGGTTGCGTGCGACTTTCGGCTCTGCGTCATCGCATGTAGCCATTCGACAGGTGACGCTTCGACACGACGACGACACGACACGACAGAATCATTTGATATTAGAAATCGCTACACACCGCCCGCCACTCTTCAGAGCTCGCGCTTGTGTTCCTCGTCCGCTTCCTGCTGCTGCTGCTGCGACGCTCGGTGCTTCGCGAGCTGCTGGCGGCTGAGGGTCTTGAGACGCCGCGCGTCAAAGCGCTCGGCAAAGTCGAGACACGCCGCCACCGAGTCCGCGTCCAGGTCCGCGAGGATCCCCGTGAGCCGGAGCTCGCAGAGACCCGCGAGGTGGCTTAGCCCGATGAGGCTCGCGCCCACGAACAAGTCCATCATCTCGGTCGGCTCGAGTCGCTCGACGAGCTCAACCGAGCCTGTGTAGATCCACCGCAACAGGTTCTTGAACGCGTCCAGCGTCACGCCATCGCGGTGCATGTAGTTGAGCTCGATCTCGTGCGCGCTGGCCGACGCGGACGACACGGTCGTGCTGGCGGCCCGCGCGCCTTCGCTAAAGCCGCCCGTGAACATCGTGCGGAAGTAGTCGACCTGGGACAGCACCGCCTTGTGCGCCGGCAGCCGCTCGGGCGCCGTCCCCTCCGCCGGCCAGAGGAACACGACGTCCGAGAACTCGGGCGAGAGCACCGACGGTTGCATGTCACGCGCGAACTGGAGCGCGCCGTCGAGCGTCGCCGCCGCCGCGTCGCTGTCGCCGTCGGGGCGCGGCTTGCGCCATACGTCCTGGCACTCGCTCGCGAGCTCGTCGAGACATACGCGCGCGGCCAAGTCCCCGAGCGCTTTGCGCTTGTGGCTCGCGATCTCCACGCGGTTCGTGTACAGGTACTGCAGGAACGCGCGGAACACTTGCGCGTCGACGTCGCTGAACGCGTCGACCAGCAGCGTGTCGTCCGCGCCGACGTCGTCTGCGTCGTTGCCGGCCGTGTCGGACGACGGCGACGACGACGCCGCGACGACGCGCAGCAAGCCCTTGAGGTACCCGCTCCGCGCGCACACGACGACCTTGTGCGCTGTCGCCAGCGCGGGCGGCCGGCCGGCGCCGGCGCTCACAGTAAACGCCACGTCGGCGAACGCCCCGCTCTTCAGGACCTGGTCGAACCGGAGCGAGTAGTGCGCGCCACGCGGCCGCACGACCGCGGCGCCGTGGTTCGAGCCGGCACCGACGTGCGTCGCCGCGTTGTCCTTCAGGCCAAAGAGCTTGGCCGGGTGCACCGAGTGCTGGAACTTGCCGACGCCGAGCACGCCAAAGGCATTCCAGCCCCACGAGTACACGGCGCCGTCGCGCGCGAGCGCGAACGTGCTGTGCGAGCTGCACGCGACGCGCGCAACGCGCACGCCCTGGTGGCGCAGCGCCTCCTGCACGCGCGGGAAAAAGTAGTGCGCGCCGCGCTGGAGGTCGTAGAAGAGCTCGCCGGCGCCGTGCTGCCCGTACTCGCTGTGACCCCACGAGTACACGCGGCCAGCGCGCGACACGGCGACGCTGTGGTGGCTCCCGGCGGCGATCGCGGCCACGGGCTCGCCGATGTCGACGCGCATCGGGAGCCACGAGATGTTGATGCCCGAGCCGAGCTGCCCGAGAATGCCGAGCCCCCAGGAGAAGCACACGCCCGCGCGCGGCGGCGGCGCGTCGCTGTCGCTGTCGCTGTCGCTGTCGCTGTCGCTGTCGCTGTCGGCGAGCCGCGAGCACGCGAGCGAGTGCTGCTGGCCGCACGCGACGTGCGCAATCGCGTACCCGTCGAGCGCCTGCACGCGCTGGAAGTCGGCCGCGTTGCGCCGCGAGCCCGTGCCGAGCTGCCCGTTGTCGTTGTAGCCGCAGCTAAAGACCGCACCGTCCGCGGTCACCGCCAGCGAGTGCGCAAAGCCCGCAGCGATCGCCGTGACCATGACGCGCGCGAGCGACGCGCAGCGCCGCGGCACAAAGCACGGGTGACGCACCGTCTGCTGCACCTTCTCGAGGCCCGCGGCGCCGGCACTCTCGCTCGCGCCCTCATACACGCGCTCGGAGTCGCGCATGAGGCGGCTCATGATGCTCTCGCTCATCGAGTCGCGCAGCGCGCGCGGGGATAGCGCCTCCTGCTGCGAGAGCCCCGCGAGCGACACGGACGCATGGTCGAACGCGCCGTCGTGGCGCACGTGGCGCGTCTCCGGCAGCAGCCCCCACATGAACACCTCGCCCGCGGCCGTGAGCGCGAGCGAATGCATGTCCCCGCACGAGACCGTCGTCACGACGTGCCCGTCGAGCCCCGCGACGCGCTGCGGCGCGCGCACGAGCACGTGGTCCGCGCGCGCGCCGAGCCCGAGCTGCCCTTCCTTGCCGCGGCCCCACGCAAAAACGTCCCCGAACTCGTTCACGGCCAGGCTGTGGTTCTCGCCGGCAGAAAAGTCCACGATGAGCTGCCCGTCGAGCGCCTCCACCTTGCGCTGCACGAACGCGGCAGGTTCAGTATACGCGCATTTCACCGGATGAGTACACACAAGATCGCGTGGTGTACTGTATACTACAAACGAGCGCTTCGCACCACATCGTAGATCTCCTTGTCGTCCACGTCGAGTCCGAGCTGCTGCGACGCATTCGAGCCCCACACGAAGAGCGCCATGCGGACAGCGCTGGCGATGAGCGCTGCTGCTGCTGCTGCTGGGAGGTGGTGGGTTGAAGAGTGAGTGAGAGTGAGAGAGCTGACGTGTTCTCGAGAGACAAGTATACATACGCCCTTGAAGGTCGTTTGTATACAATGCAACGGATATCACAGCCAATACTCAAGTATCTGTACGAATAGTCTGAATGTCACATCAAGCCATCCGACGTATACACCTCAGCGAAACATGACCTCCCTCACACACTCAACCAGCACGGTTGAGCTCAGCTCGACTCACCATCTCTCACTCACACCCGCACGTACAAAAGCTCTTTGAGAAGGGTGGTGTTAAAAAACACCAGGAGGGAATGAACTGCACCATCGTCCTTCGCAGTAGCGACTCCCAGTACGGAAGAACGCACGCGCGCGCAAGAGACGACAGGTGCAGGTTGAGAGAACGAGAGAAAGCGCGCGGAGGATCCACCCGCCTGCTTCTCCCGCCTCTTTGTGGCTCATGCGCAGACCAGAGTCAGTCGCTGCACACTCGCCACGGTCGGACGCGACGCTTAGCCGCCGAAGCCGTAGAGCGTGCGGCCCTGGCGCTTGAGCGCGTAGACCACGTCCATAGCCGTCACCGTTTTACGGCGCGCGTGCTCAGTGTACGTCACCGAGTCGCGGATTACGTTCTCGAGGAAGACCTTGAGCACGCCGCGGGTCTCCTCGTAGATGAGCCCCGAGATGCGCTTCACGCCGCCACGGCGAGCCAGACGGCGGATCGCCGGCTTGGTGATGCCCTGAATGTTGTCGCGAAGCACCTTGCGGTGACGCTTCGCGCCGCCCTTGCCGAGTCCCTTGCCGCCCTTGCCGCGTCCCGACATCGTGCTCTGGCTGTAGTTGTTGTTGCTTGCTTGTAACCTGCGAGATTGCAGAATGAGCTTCTTGAGCAGCTTGCCGAGCCAAAAAACGTCAACAAGCAAAAAATGGGGGAAACTTTCCCGCCAAAAACAAGCGCCTCGAGCTATTTCTCGGAGGACCCGAATGCTGCGTTTTCATTGGCCCCCTCGTATCATTATTGATTGTAGAGTGCTGATTGGCGGAATGAACGCACGACGAGACAGGATTGGCTGGTCAAGTCCACTGTTGCTGACGCGGAATGGTCTACAGATAGACCTTTGTCGTACTAACTCCCCCGGCTTTCTGTCATGACGCGGCAAGAGATCCGGTCTTGCTTGAGCACGTAATTGCACTGAAGCGCGAGACGTCATGCAGATCAGTTGATAAAAAGGATCTATCTCGACAACGTCCTTATAAGCGCTTGTTTTTCGCGCAAACGATGACGATACAGCTCGAGCGGCTATCGCTCCCTGGGGTTCGTGCACCCGCACCGGAGGTGCTGCTTTTCGCTACGCCAGCTTGTAGCCATGATACAATTGGGCAGCTTCGTGTATGTGAGCTGGAACAAACGATATGGAGTGACAACATCCTTGTGGCTGACGCTGACGCTCGCGGTGCTGTCATGGTCTCTAATCGTGAGTGTGGCGATGCCGAGTTTCGTCAAGTGCAGCAGCGAACACCCCGCGTAGTTAGCTGAGACACTGCGCGTGTATTCTGCATTCGTCGCGAGGAAGTCCACATCGAAAAACTCCACCGCCCTGTGTATCTTTCGCTCGAGTCGCCCTGATCTGCTCGTATTGTCATAGCGCTCAACCTGCTATGAAAAGTAAGTTGCCAAACCATAACTTGGAGGATTGCCCAGCAGTCAGTACTCGAGATTGGCGTTTGTTGCAAGTTCGCTCCTGTGCGAGCAGGGCAGATAGGTTCGTCTGAGTACTGAGACTCAGGCACATTATTGTCGACCCTTGATCGTTGGAAGCCTTCAGCAAGAATCTGCCCAACTCTTTCATGAAGCGGAAGAACTTGCACTCTCGTGTTGCTTGCCTCTGTGAGTTCCACGTCCTGGAAGTTAGGATCGCTTACGATCATCGGGTGACTGACTCAGTACATGAGCAGGCACTCAACTCTGAAGTCCGCTCTGCGAAGCGCTGCTTTACGATCACTTATGGTACCTTCAGCTGGTCTCGTGTTGATCAGCTGCGCTCTCTTCGCAAAAGACATGCAGCAGCACTGTCGACGGACAGGCTCTCCCTGCAATGAAGGAGCCCCCTTGTATGTCTTCCGCCATTGTCTGTCTCACTTTTGTCGCGTGTGCCACGATCCAACCATGCTGTGGCACTTTCACTCATTCCCCAGCCGTCAGTCCGATGCGCGTTGCTGGCAGTGCGCCGTGGAGCTTCTTGAGCACACCAGGCCTTGAACGTTCTTGCTGCAGATGCTGATTGGTGCTGAGGCGCTTGCAGTGGCTCGTTGTGCCGATTGTCTTGGAAGTTCATGTTTACTGTGTCGATTCTCTATCGCACGAAGCGGAATGTCGCTCATTGCGGAGCGTGTGATCGGCGAGAGGTTGCGGACTAGCGACCCTCGTGGTCGTCAGAATACAGTCGTCGATGTCGGCCCCAACCAGCAGAGCATCAGCGAGATCATGTTGGCCAACAATGTGAAGTTGACGTCGGCCAGAACAACACGAGTCAGAAGAACATGGTGTCAAAGAGTAGTTACCCGATTGGTGGCGTCTGTGGGCCTACGGTGCTGTAGCAGTCGTCGCATCCCTTGCTGCCTCGCCGCGTTCGGTTCCCTAAACTGTGCGATAAGTGTCTGAGATTGAACCACCAGCACAGCCGAACGAACTGGATGAACTCTTGCGAAGCAAGAAGGAAATGCAGTACAAGAGTCGCCGTGTTGTCAAACGGTCCGCGTGACCTTGATCCACTCGAGCTCGAGGTCCCTTTCAGTGCGGAGTTTCGTGCACCTCGCGTCATCCAATCCTTTTACGAAGAAACGTGCGACGAACTGACGCCGCCTTTCACTCCAGATTTCCAGTCTCGACTTCGGTGGCCACGAAGCCTGTCGCCAGCGACGAACTTGCTTGGATGCAATGGCGCCGTGAGCGTCGTCACGTCCAGAAGTGTTCCTGCCGACTTTTCTCGTCGTCGAGATCAAGGCATGCCCAATTTCAATCAAAACTAGCGTGGCGCAGCATACAAATGTTTTGATTTTCAACGTCGACCACACTATCTCTATCCCTCAAAGTCCATTTTTGCCTAGTTTTTCAAACATTTGAAAGTCCGCGCGCTCCTTCCCCATCTGGCCCAGATCGCGCGTCATGGGCGACGCCGTGCGCCGCGTGCAGCGCCACCTACAGGAGCTCGCGCGCGACAACTTCGCTCACCTGGAGGCCTCGCATGGCGCCAACGTCGACTGGCTGCGCGCAGAGCTCGCGGAGCTCGCGCGGGACGTCGGCGTGGCGCTACGCCTGGAACTCAAGCGGCCATTGCCCGCCACCTTCCGCAGGTGCGTGCGCTCGCGTGTCGCTTGGTTGTGCGTAGTTCTACCGAGTGAGTCGCTGACAGTGCGGCTCACGGGTTCTGGACGCAGCGAGTACGCGTTCGCCGCGAAACGAGCGCGCGTAGAGACACCGCCGCGCGCCTCAGAGCCAACGATAGCGGCGGCGAGCGCCCCAGAACCAACGACTGCGGCGGCGAGCGCCCCAGAGCCAACGACAGCGGCGCCAGCGCCGGCTACGACGACCGTGACGCGCACCCACCGCGTGCTGCGGCCGAAAGCGGCAGCGGCGCAGAAGAAAACGCGCCGCCGCGAGCGCCTCGACCCGGTGAACATGAAGGTGGTGGAACTGCGCGCCGAGCTCAAGCGGCGCGGGCGCAAGGCGGCGGGGCTCAAGGCCGTGCTCATCGACCGGCTGCTGGACGCCATGGAGGAGGAGGACGAGGAGGACGAGAGCGACGCGGACGCGGGGCTGGAGTTCGAGGAGGTCGAGGAGGCGTACGAGGCCGACGTGGTCGTGGTCGAGGACGAGGACGAGGACGACGAGGACGACGCGCGGATGACTGAGGCGGTGGCGACGCAGCAGCAGTCGGGGGACGAGATCGTCCGCGAGAGCCTCGACCCCCTTTCTCAGCGCTCCTCGACCCAGGACGAGACGAGTCGCTCGCAGGCCCAGCTGGCAACCGACATAACCACCAGTGCGAGCAAGAAGAAGCGACCGCGCGCCGCGTTCGCGCCCAACGTGGCGCCCATCGACGAGCGTGGAGACGAGACGGAGACGTTGCAAAAAGACGATGATGCGGGTGCTGCTGCGGCGGCCTCCGCTCCGGGCGCCGCGTCGACAAAGTCGGCGGCCAAGTGGGCGTTTCTCGCCAACGCGCTTCGCCGCAACGTGTCGAGCGTTGAGAGCGCACCGAGCGTGCGGTCCGGAGTGGCTGCTACGCTGGACGCTCTCGCTGGAGAGGCCGACGTCTCCGTCGTGTCGATCGACGCGAGGAAGAGCGACACGGCGGGCGACATGCGGTCGACTGAGTCGGGGGTTGTTGAAGCCGCGAATCGAGTGCTGGACACGGACGCTGAGGCGGAGCAGGCGGAGCGGAAGGCGTCCTTGAAAGTCAGCTTCGCCACCACGAAAGACGAGAATGTCACCGCGCTGGACTCGCAAGCCCCGACGACGGCGGCGGTGGCGGCGGAAGACTCCGTGAGTCGATTGCGGTCGACCTCATTGCCGCAGACGAGCGTGTCGGCGTCGGCTGCGGATCCGGTGACGCCGAACGGCCAGCGGACTACAGACGAGCTGGCGGTGGCGCGCAGTGAGCCTGCGCCGGGTGCATCGGACGAGACAAACGAGCAGCGGCCACAGCGAGGGCACCAGCTGACCATCGAGCAAGAGGCGCAGCGTCTCCGGCTAGCTGCGAAGCTGTCGGCAAAGAAGCGCTTCGAGGAGGCGATGCTGAGCAGCTCGTTCTGGGCGAAGCGAGATCGCCTGAAGACCCAGCAGGTGCAGCTCGATTCTGTCGTGGCCCAGCCGCGCGAGAATGTACCAGCGCCAGCTAACGAGCAGACGTCGTCGTCGGCGCCGAAGAAGCTCTCGATCAAGCTCGAGCCTGAGCCAGAAGCAAGTGCGACCGAGCCGCAGTTCAACGAGGCGGCGTCGCCAGCAAGCGATACTCGAGCCGCAGCACAGCCGCCCTTGAAGCCGGAGCTGGCGGCTCGCTCCAAGCCCGTGGAGATCCCATTCTCGTCCTCGAGCCGCCGGTTCTCCGATCCGAGTCGCCGCGTGTCCGCTTCGCGTCGTCGCGAGTCGGCGTCGAGCCGTCGGGACTCGGTTTCCAGCCGTCGGAACTCGCTGACGCGGCGACGCGACTCGGGCGATTCGACGCTGTCGTCGGGCTCGACCAAGTCCAGCGGGGACAGCGAGAAGCCTGCGGCAGCTGCGCCGCGCAAGCCGCCGACGAACCTGGTGAGCGGCTTGCACTCGTTCACGTCTTTGATCGAGAAAGAGAATGCGACTGTTGCCAGTTCGTCGGCTGCGCGCAGCGCGCCGGTGGTGAGCGCCCTCAAGCAGGCAGAGAAGTCCCGCTTGCTCGAGCAGAAGAAGACGCTCGAGAAGCTGAAGCGGAAGGAGGCGATGAAGAAGCGGTACGAAGAGCAGCGCAAGCTCGACGACGACAAGAAGAAGAAAGCGGTCAGTGTGAAGGAGAAGGCGGAGCGCGAGGCCAAACTCAAGCGCGAGCAGGACAAGCTAAACGAGAAGAAGCAGCGCGAGATGGAGCTGGCGAAGCACCGGCATCAGAAGCTCCAGGAGATGCGCGCGGGGCTCGAGAAGAAGCGCGCGATGATGGCGGCCGAGAAGCAGGCGGGCGTGGCCGCGAAGCTCGCAGCTGCAGCACCGTCCGCGTCGTCGGCGTCGGCGTCGCTCGCGTCCTCGTCGACGCGCCGGACGTCGACGTCGTCGGTCAGTTCGCAGGCGGTGGCGCGTCCAGCGACAGCTTCGCAGCCGCAGTCCCAGAAGCTCGTCGTGACGGCGTCGCACGCGCCTCTGACGAAGCCTGCAGCGAGCGTCGCGAAGCCCGTGAAGCCGAGCGCTTCAGCGCAGGCTGTTAAGGCGTCGGCTTCCATCCACGCAGCAAGCGCGACGACAGTCGTTGCGAAAGGGCGACCGACAGATACGAGCACGTACGATATGTCGGACAACGGCGAGTCGTCGTCCGGCGGCGACGGCGACAGCTCGGACGACGAGCGCAAGCACAACAAGAAGAACATCCCGCGGTGGGCGCGCAAGGAGAACCTCGAGCGCATCCTGCGCGTGCAGTTCGGCCCGAACGCGTCGGACCCGTCGCCCGCGATCTTCCCGGACTTTGTCGACACGTGCGACCTCGAGGCGATCTTCCAGCCCACGGACGCGTTCAAGCAGAGGCGCTTCCAGAAGCGCTCGAGCAGCGGGAACTGGTTCGGCGACCGGCCGACGGCGCGCGAGAAGGCGGTGTACAAGCGCGACATGGGCTACCTCCGCTGACCGGACGACGCTGTGGCCTGTGGCCTGTGGCGGCGCGCGTAGACGGACGCACGTAACCAGTAATCTTATTTACGTGAAGATGCAGAAGAGGGCGGGCGACGAGCAGCCACGTGGGTGTCGGCTCACGCGGCGCGCAGCGTCGACTCGTTCTTCCAGAAGCGGGGCGAGGCCTGGGACCCTGCGAGCGCCTGCTGCTTCTCGGAATTACTGACTGCGTGCTGCCTGCTGTTGCTGTTGCTGGTGTCGTTGTTGTTGTTGTTGCTGCTCCTGGTGTCGGTCGCCGTGGGCGTGGCAGTGCGAGAGAAGTCGCTCGGGCGGCCGAAGCTCTCGGCGTAGCGGAAGAAGAAGCCGGCATCGTCCTCCGGCGCGAGGCTCCGCGACCGCGTCGTGCGCGCCGCCGACGTTGCCGACTTGGGCGACGGCGCGACGCCGAACCGCTCGAACGGCGTGGCGCTCGCCGGCGCGAGGTCAAGCGCGTTGGACGCGAAGAAGCGGAAGTCGCCGGACGCGTAGATGCGCAGCACTGTCTTCTCCTCGACGAGCAGCGTCATCACGAGCTGTGCGAGGTTCTCGAGCGTCTTTTGCACCTTCCGCGCGGCGTCGTCGTCCCGCCGGCGCGTGTCGAGCGCGACGACGCAGCCGACAGGCGCCTTGGGCGGCGGCCCGTGGCGCAGGATCGGCGCGGCCGCGAAGAAGTGGAACGCGTCGCGCTGCTCGGCGCCGCCCGCGACCGAGCGCTTCCGCTTGGAGACGCTGAACGACGTCCGGCCCTTCATCGCGCGGTGGCAGATCGACAGGAACGTGTCCGAGTGCAGCACGCTCGAGCGCAGGCCCGTGTGGCCGAGCACCCACACATGCGCGTCGTCGGCGAGCACGATCGCACCGCCGCGGCACTCGAGGTAGTCGCCGAGCAGCGAGCAAACTGAGTGGAGCTTCTGGTTCGGGTACTGGCTCACGATCACCTTGTACTCGGCCTCCCACGCCCGCGGCGAGCCGCACGGCGTCAGTGCGGACGCGAGCGAGCACGGCGACGCGAGCGCCGAGCCCGCGCCGGTGCCGACCGGCGAGCCGCACTCGCTCGCGGACTGCGTGAGGAACGTCCCGGACTTGCGCCGCCCGCCAGCGCGCGGGCTGCACGCGCTGGCGCCGTCGAACGACAGCGCGAGGTGCGCGAAGTCGTGCGCCAGCGACGTCTGGTGCGCGTGGCGGCGGATGCACTTGGCGCACGTATACGCGAGGTCGACGCCGAGCTGGGGGACGTTGACGAGGCAGAAGCCGAGGCACCGCTTGCAGCAGATGTCGCCGCACTGGGCGCGAGTGAGGAGGGAGAGGAGGCAGAGAGTGAGTATTCGCGTCGCAACCGCAGCGGTGGGGAGCCAGTCAGCCAGTCAGTCACAGTCGCGTCCTTACTGCGCGGCAGTGGTGCCGGCGCCGCAGCACGCTGAACTTCTTGATGCAGATGCCGCAGCGCGCCGCGTTCGAGTCGAGCTTCCAGGACGCGACGGACACCCCCGGCACGATCTTGGGGCTCTGCGCGTTGTTCCCGTAGAGCTCGACGAACGGGAACGGCATGCCGCTGTCCATGGTGTCGGTGGGCCCGGTCGTGTTTGATAATGGCGCCGCCGCTGTCGCTCACCGCCAGCCAGTTCCGCACTGCGCTCGTGTGTGTGCGTGGAAACGGACTCGGGAGTGAGTGTCGCCCGATGCGATGTGCGCAGTGTGCGACGACGGATTTAGCAGCGAAGTCGCGAGTCGAGAGCTCGTTCCTGCACGCTTCTCCCTCCCCCTCAAAGCTAACTGGCGAGCGCCGTCGCGTTCGGCAGCCTCCAAGGACACGGTCACGCGCCCACGCGACAGCCGCTGACACACGACAGCGACGGCGCAAAGCATGAAGGCCTCGACGCTGGTGCTCGTCGACGACGCCGAGTTCGACGTGGAAGTCTCGACAAGTCAGATCGCGTTTCCGAACTGGGCGAACGGCGGAGCGGAGGTGCGTCAGTCGAGTCAGCGATGCGCCTCGCTCGCGGCGTGTGTGTCGGGCTGTCTCACTGAGCTCACTCGCTTGTCTGCACACTCACACACGGCAGCTCGCGAGGCAGTCGTTCACGATCGTGCTCGTTCCCCGCGAAAACGCAGAGGCTACGAGCACCACTGACGACGGCGACGATGACACCGCGCGCGTCCCACTGGTGATCACTGCGCCATTCACTCAGCGCTTCCGCGTCGACGGTCCGGCCGAGCTCGCGTCGCCGCTCATGCCGCTGCTCAGCGCGAAGACGCCGCTCCGGTACAGCGTCCAGTTCGTTCGGCCGCTGGTGACCGAGAGCGACGACGCGTGGGACAACTTTCAGGACCAGATCGTGGTCCAGACGCGGCTGGGCACGCTCGTTGTCGTGCTGCAGGCGCTCCGCGAGCGCCGCGTCGACGGTCTATCAGCCGCCTTCTCTCCGCACGCGCTCCCGACAGTCAAGGCACCGTCGCTCAAGCTCTTCGAGTACATTGAGAAGTGCCATCGCCCAGGCAGCAGCGACAGGGGCGCCGCCGCTGCTCGTCGTCCGCTCCCGACAGTGTCCGAGAGCTTCAACAGTAGCAAGAAGAAAGCTGAGAGCGCGCTGGCGCCGCTCGGCTCGCTGCCTGCGGTGCTGTCTCGGCCCAGCTCAAGTGAGAGACCGCTGTCGTCCAGAGCGAATGGCGACACCGCGCCTCTGACGGCAGTTGCTCTGAGCAGCCAAGCGGAGGCGACAGCGGTCATCCTGCGGCTGCGAGCCCGCAACTCAACGCGAGCAGGCGCGAGCTCCCAGCGACCGCCGCCACCCGCGAACGACGACGCGCTGCCGTCGGAGGACGCGTTCCCAGAGAGCCGACTGGACGCGACGACGAAAGCGGAGCTCGACGCGTTCCACCACCTCGTCGCGTCCGCCAGAGACAGCGTCGCGCGGGGTCGCGCGTCGGCGAAGAGCGAGCTCGACTTCTACCGACAATTCCTGCCGCGAGCACCGTCGGAGCCGGGAGGTGTCGCTACGCCGCGATTCGACAGAGCAATGCCGTGCGGTGCGTCTGTCGGTAGCTCAAGCGCCGCTGGGACGCAAGAGCGGAGTCTCGTTGCTGCTGGTACCGCACACGCTGTCGCGACTCTCAAGACACCAGCGCTTGGTGGAGCAGCCAAGTCAGCGAAAGCGTTGTTTGCGGCACGTGCGCTTGCTCGACTGCCGACGCTGGCGGCGTCCGCTGCTTCCGCCGACACGCTCGCGGACGTCGGGGGCAACCAGGAGGTGTCGCCTGTGCGCGTCTCCGTGATGGCGAAAGCGACGGCGACAGATGGGCTCCAAGCTGCTTCAATGCTCCTGTCGACAAAGAAGAAGGCGACGGTCGGAGGAGACTCGAGAACTCCGAGTGCAGGCGCGAAGAGGCGAGCGAAGGCGGCGACAGGAGAAGGACGGAGGCGACAAGAGCCGTCGTCGAGCGTGCGGCCAATCGCGGCGAGGACAGCATCCCACCCTCAGCAGCAGCAGCAGCTTGGAGGCGCGAAGAAGCCGGTGCTACGGACGCCGACACATTCAAAGACCCGCCTTCGCGCGGACGACAGCGCGGCGGAGGCGTCGCTGAGCGACTTTGACGACCCGGACCCCGAGGTGGACGACGCGCCGATCTTCCCGGACGACCTCGGCGGCATGCGCGTGGCGACTGACGACGGTGACGAGGACGAGTACTAGCAAGAGAGCAACGAGAGAGAGAGAGAGGGGGAGAGAGAGAGCGCAATAGAGCGATAGAGTGACGCTTGACAACGCCAATAGAGCACGCTGACGCCCCTCTGCTAGAACAGCGACCCTCGAGAGAGGCGCTGGCAATTGGATGAAGACGACGAAGTCCCTGCATCTTTTNTTCTCTCTCTCTCTCTCTCTCTCTCTCTCTCTCTCTCTCTCTCTCTCTCTCTCAATCGCTTAGCTACCGCGGTACGTGGAGTAGCCGAACGGGTTGATGAGCAGCGGCACGTGAAAGTGCTCGTCCGGGCGTCTGACGACGAACGCGATCTCGACGCTCGGGTAGAAGAACTCGGTCACGCCGATGGCCGCAAAGTACTCGCGGGTGGCGAACACCACGCGGTACGTGCCGGCGCGGAACGGCGCGTTCGGGGGCACGAGCGGCGCGGCCACGCGGCCGTCGTCGTTCGTCACGCCCTCGCCGACGCTGCGCCACTGGCCGCTGTCGGCGTCCAGCGCCTCGAGCACAACGCGCATGCCGGCGGCGGGGCGGCCGCGCGACGTGTCGAGAACGTGCGACGTCACGGGGGACCGGTACACGGCCATGGCTGCGGACGGCGGCGCCTGCAGGTGGCTCTGGATGCTCGCGAGGCGGCGGTCGGCGGATCCGCGCATTCAGATTCAAGATTCAGGAGTGAGTAGTAGTCCCTGAGTTTTGGCACATGCTGTTGAAGCGCTGTTTCGAGAGAGTGGGAGGATTGGAGTCGCGCGACTTGGAGACTCCGCTGCTCGACTGGCGGGCGGCGCTGCTCTCCGAAACAAGAGCCGAGTTCATTCACTCGGGTTATGTCGAGACCGACCAACTGATCGACTGGCCGCCTCGAGGCAAGTAGCGCGAGGCCGAGAGGTCGAGCTGGTTCAAAGAGCCTCTGGAGGCGCTCTCAGTGGGAGGGCGTGTCCGTTGTCAACCGCCGACCTGCCGCCACCGCCACCTCGGAAGCAACAACAAGGACACATCTCTCTCTCTCTCAATCCAGAATCCGCCAGCTCAAGCTCAAGTCAAGAAGAGCCCAGGTGACCGAGAGTAGAGTAGTTCGCCACCACCGCTGAGAATCGAGACGAAATGACGAAGTCCCTGCATCTTTCNNNAGTCGCTGTCACCGCCGCGGCGGTCGCGCTGCTCGTTGACAGTGGCATCGATCGCTTCGGCAGCGTCGGCGTCTTCGCGCAGACTACCGGCACTGCCGCCGCCACAGTGGCGATCTGTCGCGCACCAGCGTCGTCGCTCACCGACTACGGCGTCGGGATCGTCAGCGACCCAGCGTGCGCGACGCCCAGCAGCGCCGCGAGCTCTTCTTGCATTGACGACCAGTGTCGCTTCTGCCAGGTCTTCCGCACGGACTTGTCGAAGGGGTACTTGCCGTGTACGACCCCGGTGCAG
>SMMQ01003047.1:84222-94411 GCA_008271595.1 [Pythium] brassicae (nom. inval.) | reverse complement strand
GGGCCCCCCCCCCCCCCCCCCTCCCACGCCTTGGAGGATGCCGCCCTCATTGCTCACACGTCGCGTCGGTGTTGTGTGTTGCCTCAGATCACGCCGGCGGTGCTCGACGGGCTGTACAAGTACGCGAAGCTCCAGTACGAGTGCGGCAACTACCAGGACTGCCTGACGTACCTGACTTACTACGGCGTGCTCATCCCGAACGCGTCGCAGCAGTACCTGAACGCGCTCTGGGGCAAGCTCGCGGCGGAGATCCTCATCTTCCGCTGGGAGGACGCGCTCGCGGACATTGCGCGCATCAACGACGTGATCGAGAACAGCGTACGTGCGACTGTCTCTCTCTCTCTCTCTCCTCGTGTCCGATGCCCTCTGTTGTCTCACATCCATCCCCCTGCTCTTGTCCGCCTCCCCTCCACTTGCCAGAACATGATGACGCCGGTCGAGCAGCTCCAGCAGCGCACGTGGCTGCTCCACTGGTCGCTGTTTGTGTTTGCATGGCACGAGGAAGGCCGCGACAGCGTCGTGGACTTCATGATGCAGGCGCGGTGCGTCGAGGCGATCCAGAGCAACGCGCCGTGGCTGCTGCGCTACCTCTCGGCGGGCGTGATCATGCACAAGCGCCGCCGCAACCTCGTGAAGGACCTCCTGCGCATCTTCCGCGTCGACGACAAGAGCTACCAGGACCCGATCACCGAGTTTGTCGAGAACCTGTTTGTGAACTTTGACTTTGAGTCTGCGCAGGAGAAGCTCCGCGAGTGCGAGGTCGTGCTCGCGAGCGACTTCTTCCTGTACGAGAAGAACATGGCGGACTTTATGGAGGCGGCGCGGCTCGCGATCTTCGAGCTCTACTGCCGCGTGCACCGCACGATCGACATGAAGAGCCTCTCGTCGCAGCTCGCGATGGAGGAGGACGGCGAGACGGAGAAGTGGATCGTGAATTTGATCCGCAACGCGCGGCTCGACGCGAAGATCGACTCGCAGGAGGGGCTCATCGTGATGGGCGCGCCGCAGAACTCGGTCTACCGCCAGGTGATCGACAAGACGCGCGACCTCGCGGCGCGCACAGTTAGCATGGTGTCCCAGTTCGAGCGCATGGGCGCGAAGCGAAAGACCTTCCAGTGAGCGGCGCGGCGAGCGCGGGCGTCCTTCTGTAGTACCACTCTCGTTAGGCAGGCGGCGGCAGCAGCAGCGGCAGCGGGGTATCTAATAGAGAACCAGTTTTCGTGTGCGCGTGGGCCGCCCGCCGCCGCCACTGCTGCTGCTGCTGCCGCCGCGGCGGAAGCCACTCCTCGGGGCCGGGTCTGCTGTGGCACCTGCTGCCATCAACGTCAAGTGTGTCCACTTTGTTTCGTTATCCGCCAGCAGAATGCAGCCATTTCCACTTCAGTGCCTTCCTTCGTTCGAGTGACATTCGACCAGTTTTGTTGTGAACCCATTTCCAGAAGCGATCAATCATCCAGGCTCGAAACGACGCCATTCTTGCATCTCGCCGCCGCCGCCCCACTTCGCAGTCATCGCCGTCGCAGTCGCCATGGAAAGCGACCCAAAGCCTGCAACCCACGGCCGCCCTCGAATGGGCTCTGGCTCCTCGTCGCCACCTCAGAGCAAGCTGTCGCTCGCACGTATGCTCTTCGCCGCCACCGCGTTCGCGTTCGCGAGTCTCTGCTACTACACGGTGGCAGTCGCGAGCGACACGCTCTCGACCCCTTCACTTCCTCGCCACCCCCGCCGTCGTGAAACGCACAACATCATGGCGCTCGTGCACACCGCGAAGTTGCCTGTGCGCGCAGTTAGCCAGGGCGACGCAGCCATGGTGATCGACGAGCCCGTCGATCCGCCCCGGTTGCTGGACGTGCAGCCTTCGCGCGAGAAGCTGCCGATGGGCGATGCGTTCTACACGGCAGATAGCAGTGCGGCGGGCGAAGACATGTCCACTACGATCATCTTCAACGTGTTCAAAGGCGAGCCGCGCGCGCTCGAGCAGCAGCTGCGGGCCGCGGCGCAGCAGCAGAAGCTCCCGAGCGCGCCGGAGGTGTGGGTCATGTGCTTCGCGTCACCGCGGCAGCGCGAGTACGAAGACGTGGTGGCGAAAGCCCGCGAGCTGCTGCCGAACCTCGTGTTCACGGCCTCGAACTTCAACCACAAGTTCCACGGCCGCTTCCTGCTCGCGTACATGGCGACGACAAAGTTCGTGCTCATCGTGGACGACGACAAGATGATCGATGCCACGACCGTGTTCGACTACGTCCAGTACATGAAGCGGAGACCGGGCGTCTGGGGCAACAACGGGCACCTGCGCGCGCCGGTCTTCGGCGGCTACAAGAGCTGGCCGAGCGTCGGCTACGACACGCGCGTGGACGACATGGCGGAGCAGGACTACCTCAGCGGCATGTGGTTCCTGCAGCAGAGCTGGCTCGAGTACTTTGTCAAGGAGCGCGTGGCGACGTGGGAGACGTCGGAGGACATGCACCTATCGCACGTCATGCGCAAGTACCTGAATCTCAACACGTACGGTGGCAGAGTGGCGCTCGGCGCCGACAAGTTGCCGCGCAAGAAGCACGCTGCGACAGTCGGCGCGGCGCTCGAGCTGCGCGAGTTCGTGTTCGACCACCAGCTCGGGCGAGGTAACAAGGTCGCGAACGTCGTGGCACCGCTCCGGACGCTCGTGTTCGCCGAGACGGTCGAGGACATTGCCGACATGATTGCAAAGCTCCAGAGCTGCCGCGCAGAGACCGACATTGGCGGGGAGGACCCGCGCGCGCTGCTGCGCGGCGCTGCTGGCGACAGCACAGAGCTCGAGAGCTCGGGCGGCGACGGCGGCGCCGCGGTGGTCATCGACGACGACGAGGAGGAACAGGCGCCCTGGTGCGGCGCCGGCAAGGCTGCGGTCGTGTTCCGCGGCGCCGCAGAGCAGGACGTCGCCGGGATGATCGCGGCCGCCGAGACGCTCTGCCGCCTCACCGAGTGCGAGTTCGTGGCCCTCAAGCCGAAGATTCAGCACCCGATTCGGTACTTTAACATGCGTGAGGGCTTTGGACAAGCGGATACCGCCATCCCGTGGCAGACAGCTGTCGCGGACGTGATCACGTCGCTCGTCGGCGTGCTCAACAACGTTCAGCCGCAGCGGTTCTTCTTCCCGGAGGCCGACAGTGTGCGCTGGCGCGAGCCCGAGCCCGACGCAGCGGGCGCGAGCCGCAAGCGCAACCGGCTGCAGATTTACCACAATGCAGTGCGCCTCGCGCTGCAGATCCACGTCAACTCGGCGACGAACCAGAAGTGGGACCTGCGCAACCTGAGCGAGGACGCGGAGACGGCGTTCCCGAGCGACCTCCGCGTGTTCACGTGGCGCAAGACAGCGGCGCCCGAGTCCGCGGCGACGGCGGAAGGCGAGCGCGAGGAAGACGGCGTGGAGGGCGGCGAGCCGCTGTTCCAAGAGTTCTCGTTCTTCGAGTGAGGCTGCTTGCCGGAAGTGCTCGCTCTCCGAAGCAAGCGTTGCATGGATGCATCGTCATGTGCAACCGTTGATTCGCATGGTTTTCACTTGGTTTCTTCATCACCGTTGAGGGACTCGCTGGACATTTTCATAGTAAAATGGAGTACAGACTGATACTCCGTGTGGACCACCGGCAGCCCCCTCCCCTTTCGGTTTGCGGCGCTCCGCAGTCCACAACAAAGCGGCCGTCAAGCCACAGAGTCGAGAACAGGAGGCAGGCAGTGCGAGCGATGGGCGGCGTGGACAAGTACCCGCACCCCAAGTACACGTGGTCGCCCGCGGGCGGCTGGTGGCACGAGACGAAGAACTGGCGTGGGAAAACCGGCACCGCGCTCGTGGTCATGACGCTCGCCGTGTTTCCGCTGGCGCTGTACTCGCGCCAGAACCACGTCAAGTTCCCGAGCGAGGAGCGCCGCAAGCTGCCTTCGCACTCGGCGTAGAGTGGCTTTCAAGGCGCCCGGCCCCCAGTGACCCCCCAGCAGCAGCTCTCGACACACACTCGCACACACACTCGCACACACTCACTCACTCGCACACGCTCACTCACTCACACGCACACGACGCACGACGCACCCGCAGCAGTGGCTGACAGCGCAGCGGCCGCAGTTCCCCACTGGCGGCTCGCATCGCTCGCTCACGACCACCCCCAAAGACTCCGCAAGGCACGCAGAACAACCAGGAGACGACCAGGGGAAGAGGACGCGCAAGAGGACGGTGGTAACCAAAACGCGTTGGGGTTGGACTCCTGAATTGTGCGCACGTGTGTTGGCTCTCTGTATAGTACTCTCTCTCTCTCTCTCTCTCTCTCGCTCGCTCGCTCAGCATCGCGTGTAAATAGGAGGGGGGGGACGGGGCAAGGCAGCTCAGAACTCGTGGCGGCCGTCGTCGTGCTCGACAGCCACCGGCGACTGCGGCGACGCCGGCGCCGCCGCTTTCGCGGGCTTGGACAGCTTCTTGAAGATCGCCCAGCCCTTCGACGCTTTCTTCGCCGGCGGCTTGCTCGCGTCGTCGCCCGCGCTGCTCTCGTCCAGCGCCGTGTCCTCCATGGCGGCGACTGCGACCGCAGCGAACGACTCGAGCGGCTTGGCCACCACCGCGGGCGGCGGCTGGGCCGACTCGCCGCCGCCGCCGCCCTTGTCCTTGTCCTTCTTCTCGTCGCCAGCGGGCGGCTCGTCCGGCTCGTCGTCGGCCGCAAAGTCGCTCGGGATCTCCCAGCACGTGAACCCGGACGCCGTGTGCACAAAGTAGTGCTCGTTGGGGCTCGTGCGGCTCGCGCGCTTCACCCAGCCGCGCGGCAGCTTGTCGTCCGCGCCCGGCGCCTCCACGGACTCGCGGTCGTCGGTCGAGACCGAGACCGTGTCGTCCGACTCGCGCGACGTCGGCGTGCCGCTCGCGGCCCCAGCGGTCGCTGTCGCGGCCCCAGCTGGCGCCGCCGGCGCCGCGCTCTTCGCCACACGCTTCATGAACACGCCGGCGAAGCCCATCTTCTTTACCGGCGCCTCCTCGCTCTCCTCCTCTTCCGGCTCGGCGCCCTCGGCGCACGGCTCGAGCTGCGGGGCCTTGGGCGAGCTCGTGGGGGCCGCCGCCGCCGCCGCCTCAGCGTCCGCGGGCTTCTTGCCCAGGAAGTTGGCGCGCACCTTAAAGAGCCCGCGCACGTCCGACGTGCTCCGCGCTTTCGCGGCGCCAGCGCGCTCCATGCGCCCGAGCTCCTCGGCGCTCAGGATCGACGAGTCGTCCGCCGCCCCCGGGCCAGAGGCGCCGGGCCGTTGTGGCGGCGGCGGCGGCGGCGCGGCGGCCGCGAGCTTCGCGAGCTCGCGCAGCTTCTTCTCCTGCTGCGCGTCGCGTTCACGCAGCGTCGCGATCACTTTCGCCTGCTGCGCCGCCTCGGCGTTGAAGTCCTCGACGAGCGACTCGATCTCCTGCAGCGTCGCGAGCACGTCGGCGCCGCTCGTGCTGGCGGTGGTGTCGTCGCCTGCCACCTCGAGGCCGCGCAGCTGGTTCAGCAGCACGCGGCCGGAGCGGCGGATGCTGTCGGCCGCGACCGCAATGCGCGCCGCCTCGTTTTCGAGCCGCTGGAGCGTCTGCTCCGTCGCCTGCACGCGCGCGCTGAGCGTGTAGAAGCCGTTCGCGTGCTCGGCGTTAAAGCGGTGGTGCTGCAGCGCGAGCATCCACGCGTGCGCCTCATCCGCGCTCTCCGGGTCGAGGTACACGGGGCGCAGCTTGGCCGCACTGCTCCCGCCGGACTCGGCGCTGCTGCCGGCGCCGTGGTCCTCGCGCCGCGGCATCTGCCCCGTGACGCGGAAGCAGTGCTCGCTGCCCCCGATCGCGCGCTGCAGGCAGTCGACGTTCAAGCGGATGTCCTTGAGGAACTCGAGGTCGATGATGCCGCGCGGGCTCTCGTCGGTCGGCGTGTTGTAGTAGTAGAGCAGCGTGGCGGGCCGCAGCGCAAAGTAGTACCGGTTCCACGCGCCCTGCTCGTTGTCTGCCTGCTTGCGCAGGAAACCCGTGTGCGACGCGAAGCGCGACAGACCCTGCGCGTCCTCCGGCACGGAGAAGCGGGCGCGCGCGCGCTTTGACGAGGAGGAGGACGACGAGGACTTCGACGCCGACGTCGCCTTCCGGGACGCCGACTTTTGCGAGCTCGAGGAGGACGACGACGTCGACGACGTCGTGGACCGCTCCGAGCCGCTGCGGTTCTTCGCATCGTCAATGGGCTCGGGCTTCCGCTTCCGCTGCTGCTGCGGGAGGCTGCTGCTGTATGTCGACATGGTGGATGAACAAGGGGAGGGAATGTGCACGATGCTTGCACGCAGCTCGTCGGAGAGAAGCGGTGACTCTTCTCGCTTGTGCCTGCCCGAGTGTGACGACTGGAGCTACTTTTCGCAAGTGACAGCCGTCATCGTCAGCGTTTACTGTTTGACTTTCGTGCATGTTCACCTTTAAGAATGAATTTCGTTCATTTTCATGATTCGATAGAATCCAGTGCTGAAAAATGACCTTGGAAATGAATAAAAACTGTAGATCACGGAAAGAGTTTTTAACATGGGGCTGGACCGACGGAGAGCCAGAGACAGCTGGAGCAAGCGCTCATGGCACAAGGCACAAGGCAAAGGCGCCGCTCGTGTAGTCGTCGCGGACATGTCGTGTTCAGATTGGAGGACACTCACCCCCACTCGGTGCGCAAGGCTGGATAGGTCCACGTCCACAGTTTCACTAGCGCAGCGTTGGGCCGTTCGGCTCTGAACCTTTTGCCACGAGCATGGCGCGCACGGAGAAGGCGCGAGTTGCCTTGAAGCTGAAGGCGCTGGTGATCGATCGATCGATCGGAGGTAAGCGGCTCCATGTCTCCAGATCTGGACTGGATTTGCTTCACTTCGTCTTTTTTCGGCGTGCTGCGCGCTGGGATCGGTCCCACCTGAGCTGGAAGTGGCGACCAACGCTGCTCGCAGCGTCCTTACCCCCTGTCTCCTTGCTCGACGCTCCCCACTCGACTCTCTCACACACGCCCTCTTGCGTTGCGGGTGGCTCTCCGATCTCTCACTTCTCCTGCCCTGCCCGCGATGAGCACTCCGAAGAAACCCCGCACGAGCACTGCTTCTATCGGTCCTGGACAGCAGCAGCAGCCTCGCCAAGTGGTGTGCTGGAGCAACGCGAGCCTCCCGTCCGAGTCCACGAAAGGTAGAGTCCATGGACCCGAGGCGGACGAGCACGATTCCCAACAAAGCGGCTCTCGTACTCCGCCTGCACCCGCGCCGTCCATGGCGACCCGTCTGAGCTTTCTCGGCTCGTCCTCCAGCAAACTACGAGAGAACATGCGCTGTTCCAAGCGCCGACTCCTCCAACAGATCCTCGTGAAACTCAACCACGCGGAGGTGTCCGACGACGCCGAGTACCAGGCGTTGCGTGACCGCCAGCTCGACCTGCTCGAGCGCGTCGCATCGCTCGCAACGCACGTCAAGAGCTTCGCGACGAACCTCGTGGCTCTCGGTCACGGTTCGTCGCTTATTGGGGACACGAGCGCGCAGATCGCGGTGGGGCGAAGGGACCATGCGTTCTCGGTGGTGGGTGCTGGGAGATTCGGCGCCGGTAGCAGCAACAACATCAATCATGATGAATTCACTCGACGATCGAGTGGTGCTTTCGGCGCCTCGTCCTTCGACTCGGACTTCCCCAAGAACATGCTCAAACTCGAGAACCACGCGCGAGAGCTCGCCGTACGTGTCGGTTTGCTGTCTCTACCTAGCTATAAGCATCGCGCCTGGATGCGGTCGCTGCTGCTGGCGACCTGGTGAACGCAACGTTCTTTGTGTTGCATCCACTAGGGCGTCGTGCTGACGAATATCGCGGGCTCGCTCGAGAAGAAGCTCCAAGCCATGAGCGCGCTCAAGGTGCGATTCATTCGTGCAACTTCGGCGACTGCAGCGCCTGACTGGCGTGCTCGACTTGCGATGTCGGTGCTGAGCAGAGAGAAATGGACGAGCGCGAGAACTTCAAGCTCGACTTCGACTCGGCGCAGCGCAAGGTGAGCTCGTGGACCATGAACCATGGCTCTCTCTCTCTCTCTCTCTTTCGAGCGACCGCGAGACTTACTTTTGTCGTTGCGTCTACGGCGACAGCTCCGGATCGCCAAGCAGCGGGGCAAAGCGGAAGTCATCGTGCGGCGAGACGTCAAGGTACGTTCGCTCGGCCACACATAGGGACTAACTCGATACTTCCGAGCCAGTCTCATGCACAATCGCTTGCATGACGAAAGCCAACGCTTGTTCAACCATGTCTACAGCTCCAGGCGGCTCGGATCGCGCTCACGATGGCGACAGAGGCGATCGTGAAGAAATTCCAGTACTACGAGGGCGCTCGCCCCGTACTCGTCTACCACGAACTCAGGCAGTTCCGCGAGCTCCAGACGCAATTCTTTTCGCTCTGCGTCTCGTCCTTCCAGGTACGCGAGCAGCTCGGTCTCGGAGACGACGACGACGATGACGACGGTAGAAACCTCCATGGCGCTGTCACCCGCCCGCAGTCGGGGCGGAAGCAGTCGGTGACATTGGGCCAGTAAGGCGCAGGGCAGAGCGAAATATAGTGAGAGAATGACAACACTATCTATACGACGCTGTTCACGATCCACCTCGTTGCGCGAACCCAAGCGAAGGTGCTGTTGGCGATGTCGATGTCGCCAAGGTCAATGGCTTCTATAAGCTTGCATTTAATCGCACGATATGCAATTCGTTGTAATATACGGCTTTTCGTCAGACTGAGTTGACTCACAGACTGGTTGGAGTCACCTCAGTTTGACACGCATTGATCGAACAGTGTACCGCCGCGACCAACCATGACGCACAGCTTCCCACGAACCACTGGCCTGCCACCGCTCACGAGCGCCACTGTCGTGTACCGCGAGCGCGATATCAGCGCGCTGATGCACGTAGCTGAGAGCGTGAGCGATTTTTTGGACTTCGGGCACCCGCGCTTCTGGAGTGTGGTTGGCGCCAGCTCGCTCGGGTCCGTGCGGCTACTGCAGCGCTTGGCGGTCCGTGCGGAGCCCGAGAGCGACCGCCACTACCGCGCATTCCTCTTTCGCAACGCACTCGTCGACGCCGTGGTTAGCGACAGTCTGCCGACTTTGCAGTGGCTCTGTGTGAACTACTGTCCGTGGGGGTTCGCGTCGCTCGCGATGGACAAGGTGGTGGAGCTCGGCCGGCTCGAGATCGCGCAATGACTTGCCGCTCACCAGCACGAGCGCCTGCAATGGGACCCGAGGTTCGTAGACCAGGCCGACACGCGCTGCGCGGACCTTGCAGCGCAGAACTGCCACCTCGAGATGCTGCAGTGGCTCGATACGCAGCCCGCGAGCGGCGGGTGCACGGAGAACTCGATGAGCGCCGCGGCGCTGCACGGCGACTTCGAGGTCGTGCGCTGGCTGCACGAGCGAGGCGCGGGCTCGATCTCGGCACTGCGCAGTGCGATCCGCGGCGGCCACCTCGAGATCGTGCAGTTCCTCTTCGAGCGCGGCAACGACTCGCACCACGTCATCAGCGACGACAGTATGAACGACGCTGCGCACAGCGGGAACCTCGACCTGGTCAAGTGGCTCCGCGAAGTCACGGGCACAGGCTACACGAAGCGCGCGATGGACTGCGCGGCGGGCAACGGCGACCTTGCGATGGTACAGCGGCGATGAACGGCGCAAGTGCGCGCGGCCACCTCCTCGTTGTCCAGTGGCTGCACGCGAACCGGCCCGAAGGCTGCACGCTCGACTCGATGGACAGTGCGGCAGGCGCGGGCCACTTGGACGTGCTCCAGTGGCTACACCAGCACCGACCAGAGGGCTGCTCCGCGGCGGCGATCGACCGCGCTGCTTCGAATGGCCACCTTGGGGTCGTCCAGTGGCTGTTCGCGACCCGCAACGACGGCTGTACGCAGGCGGCGATAAAAGGCGCGATCCAGCACGGCCACCTGCACGCCGTCGAATGGCTGCACGCGCACTGCGCGGCACTCGCTGACCCAGAGACGCTCTTCTGGTGCCGGCTCCGTGTGGGCGACGCCGGCGACCTCGCGGCCGAGGGCGGCCACTTGGACGTCATACAGCGGCTGCACGCGTACCGCTTCGAGTGCTTCAGCGAAGACGCGATGGTGCGCGCGGCGCGGGGGAACCACCTGCCGGTGCTCCAGTGGCTCCATGTGCACCGCTCGGAAGGCTCG
>SMMQ01003047.1:65701-78505 GCA_008271595.1 [Pythium] brassicae (nom. inval.) | reverse complement strand
CCCCCCCCCCCCCCCCCCCCCCCCCACATCCCTCTCCTCGCCTCGCCCCGCACACGATGACGTCGTCCGGCCCGCCGTCCACTTCCTCCGCGACCACGGACGACGGCATGCTGGAGCTCGAGTCGCTCGTGGACGCTGCCACGTTCGACGACAAGGTCGGGCTCGAGGACTTCACGCTCATCCGCGTGATCGGCAAGGGCTCGTTTGGCAAGGTCACGCTCGTGCGCAAGACGACGAACAGCAAGATCTTCGCCATGAAGATCCTCTCGAAGGCGCACCTGCTCAAGCGCAAGCAGGTGGAGCACACAAAGACCGAGCGCCGCGTGCTGAGCGTCGCGAGCCACCCGTTCATCGTCGGGCTGCACTACGCGTTCCAGACCAAGGCGAAGCTCTACTTCGTACTGGACTACTGCCCCGGCGGCGAGCTCTTCTTCCACCTCTCGCGCATGGGCAAGTTCGACGAGACCATGGCGCGCTTCTACGCGGCCGAGCTCGTCGTCGCGCTCGAGCACCTGCACTCGCTCGGCGTCGTCTACCGCGACCTCAAGCCCGAGAACATCCTGCTCGACGAGATGGGGCACATCAAGCTTGCCGACTTTGGGCTCGCGAAAGACGAGGTGACCGAGGTCGACAGCGGCGCCACGTCGCTCTGCGGCACGCCCGAGTACCTCGCGCCGGAGGTGCTCGCGCGCAAGGGCCACGGCACCGCGGTCGACTGGTGGGGGCTTGGCATGGTGCTCTACGAGATGCTCACTGGCCTCCCGCCGTGGTACACACGGAACCGCCAGGAGCTCTTTGCGCGGATCCGCGAGGCGCCGCTCGAGATTCCCAAGTACCTCGGTGCGGACGCGGCGTCGCTCATCTCGCTGCTGCTGCACCGCGAGCCGGAGAAGCGGCTAGGCAGCCGCGGCGCCGCCGAGGTGAAGGCGCACCGGTTCTTCCGGTCGGTCGACTGGGACGGGTTGCTCTGGTCGGAGCCGCCGTTCAAGCCGTCGGACCCGCAGTCGAAGGAGGCCGGCGACACGTCGAACTTTGACAAGGAGTTCACGGAGCTCCCGGTCACGGGCACGCCGATGAGCCGGTCCAGCACCGGCTCGGCGCTCCCGCGGAGCATGTTTACGGGCTTCACGTACGAGGCGCCGGCCATGTCGTTCGGCTCGGACACGTCGCAGTCGAAGGTCGACGTCTCGTCCACGCCGTATATTTAGCTGTCGCTCCTGCACCAACGGTAACCGGCGTCGCCAGGCCACGCGCGCTGCTGGCAGCAGCTCACGGTCGCCAGCCAGTCAGCGAACCAGAACTCTCGGCCTTTGTATCCCGTGGCCAGTGCCCGCCCGCCACCCCCCCACCCCCCACGCGCACTGTACGCGCTCCTGAGCAGCAGACGACGGACGACGGACGACAGACGACGGATGAGGCAGCGAGAGAGGAGGACGGAGCTCAGGCGCTCGAGCAGGCGGTGGTTGGTTGCTGGTTTTGTTCTTTTGCTTCTCCACAAAGGTAATGAAATAGATTGGAGGTGTTCGTCCACTTCTCCCCGTCACTTCACTTTGCCAATTTCGCTACTTTTGGATCATCATGTGTCGTCTCAAGTTCTCACCACTTTATTCCGTCTACAACTGTACTACATCAACGCCGCCTGTTCCAACTGCTACGACTACCGACAAGCGACTACTGGCCGCTTTCCCCGTCTTCATCGTCAAAGTCCTCGTCCCCGTCGTCATCGTCGTCGTCTTTGAACGGCCGCGTCGGCTTGGCGTCTGCCTCGTAGATCCTGCGCAGCTCCGCGCCGGTCTGCGGCGGGCTCTCCATGAGCTTCCGGAGCTTCTGCGTCGGCACGCAGTGCGCGCCGCTCACGGCGCATGCCATCTCGTAGGCGCGCGCGTACGCCTGCTTGGCGCCCGCGAGGTCGCCCAGCACCACACGCACCTGCGCGAGGTTGTCGTAGTAGATCGTCTTCTCGTGGTGCGCGCTCGGCACGACCTCGTTCATGTACGCGATGATGCGCTCCCATGTCTGCGTGAGGCTCGCGTGGTGCTCCTCATCGTCCAGGAACGCAATCAGCGCCGCCGCCTCGCACCCGATCGCGTCCAGCGCCCAGAAGAGCAGGTAGTGGCGCTCGTGCACGACGCCCTGGCTCACGACCGCGTCCACTTCCTCGAGGCTCTCGGGGAAGCCGTTCTCGAGCAGGTCCTTCTCGGCCGCGAGGAACCTGGCCACCTCTTGCTTCGTCGCGACCTCGTTGCAGCTGCCGCACTTCCAGTCAAAGTCCAAGTCGGCCGGCGACACGAGCGGCGCCGCCGACTTCTTTGGGTACGGCCACACGACCCCTCTGTGGGTCTTCTGGCACCCGCTCTTCTGGCACTGGAACGACCGCGTCACGTCGGCGTTCGCCACGCACGCGTCGCACGAGCACAGGAAGCCGTACGACTCGAGCAGCGAGCTCATACGCTCCTCGGTCGGGCGGTAGAAGAAGTTGCCGTAGTCGATCGAGAGCGCGTCACCCACCGCGATCGGCTTGATCGCGGTCATCCAGAGCTGCGAGTTGTACGTCGTGAAGCTACAGTTCGGGCTGCAGTTGTGCTCCATGCGGCACGCCGAAAGGAAGAGCCCTGAACCGCCGAGGTTCTCGAGCTCATGCGAGTTTGTATTGAGCACGCCGATGAGCGTCGCCAGCTGCGCGTCCGAAACATTGGCGGGGAACGCGTCTGGCGCCTGCCCGCGAAGCTGCGTCGCCGCCTTGAGTGAGCGCTCGTAATTGGCACTCGTGAGCTGCAGCACGGCGGCAAGCGCGCCGCTGTTGCGCTCAACCATCGCGAGGCAGCGCAGCACGCATCGAGCGCGGTCTACCTCATCGATGCCCTCGATCCCCGTCATGAGGCGCACGACCTGCTCGCGGCGCGCCAAGTCCGTCGCGAGCGTCCCTGGGTACAGTGGCTTGACCTCCGCAGCGCCCTTGCGCTCACATGCGCAAAAAGTACCAGCGATTGCGTCGCTCTTGCGTTCTTCGCACTTGGAACACACGTCGAAGCTCCACGGAGCAAAGACGAACGCCTCCTCTGCGAAGATGACTTCACCCGGTGCGAAGGCGCGGGTGGCGAGAACGATCTTCCCCTTGGCGCCGCCGTCTGCCACGCGGACGCCGCTGTCGGCGAACGCAGGCGCGCTCACGGTCATGGTTGAATGGGAGTGTGGATCTGGTGGCGGTCCAGATGCCTGACACTGCAAAATCAAATCTGTTTGTGGAGGTCTCCAGGCAGAAATAAATGCTCTCATGCCAATCAAATATCAGGGGCCACTATTCGAAGGGACTCATCTGACCAACTTCGAGAGAAAACGTCCTTCTTTGTCTACCAAATTTGGAAAGAAATGAAAATTGAAAACGCACAAGTCAAATTAGATATGGAGTTAAAATTCTGCCCCCCATTATTCAGATTCTGACCACTACCATCGTACCTAAGAGGAGAGAGTGCACTAATAGAGACACCTGTGTCGCCAACATTATGCGCATTCGATGTGGACAGGTTTGTTGGGCGACGATGAAGGTCGGTTCCTCTCTGGATGGGTGCAACCAAGTAGTGACTCACATGCGGACGAAAGGATCGGTCCACCACCCAATTTGGCTTCTCATACAAAACAATCAGAGTTAAGCTTCTGGTTTTTGTCCAATCAGCACACCGCAAAATGATTCTCATTTTTCAAGCCGGTTTTAGCGCATCAAACGTGAGATTTACACATTAACAAGGGGGAATTCCTTCACGAAGCTCAAGCGGATGCACTCCTCGCTCAGCTCCTCCCAAGCCTTGATCGTTCGCTTTATCATAGCAAGACGCTTCTGCCGCGCTGTAGTTGCGCGCCCCTCAACAAGCCAACTTAAGCGCATCTTTTTCTTCAAAGGCCCCATAACCCCAACGTCCAGGGGTTGGCAGAGGGATGTTGAGTTGGGTGGGAGGGGCTGCAGTACAGCGTTACACTCGCCGCTTACGATCTCGTGCGCCGCCTCGTTGACGTAGCATTCCAAGTTGTCCACGACAAGGACGCTTGGCTCTTCGAGTTCTGGACCGAGAATATTCAACAAGTACTCGGCCCAAACTCTGCCGTCCATCCACGCATTGGCCTGCGGTGTGTAGTGATGTTCTAGAGGCACAACAGCAAGCCAGTGTCAGCAAGTTATGAGGCGATGACCACAATCCGAAGAGAAGCAGTTCGCACCGGGTGGGTACTCATGGAACTCGTTCTTGATCGTCCCATTCACAGCTCCCTCGAAGATAGACAGTATGGGCGGCTTTTTGCCTGGTCACACAGTCAAATGTAATAAAACTTCAGAGAGAATAGGCAAAAATAGAAGATGGCAAGCGAGTTGCTCACCGTCCGCACGAACTCCCAGGACTGCTGTCAGTCGAGCCGAGTGGGTGCTCAGATCAGTGGCCTTTGCGGAGCCGGATCGAACCGCTAACATACGAAAGGGAGGAAGGTCGTAATGCACCCCTGTCTCATTGACGTTGATGATGTCAGCGTTGGCGTGTGAAGCATACTTTGAGCGAAAAGCGGTGCTGAATTCGTCCCTTGTCCTCTCTAAAGCTGACTTTGACTTCTGCAATAGGTAAAATAGGAACACACTCCAATTACTCCGACAGCAAATACGATTCAGCATCAGGTAAGGCAGTATAATCACGTACGAGAGAAAAGCAACAGCACGTTGACTAAAGCCATGTCGCTTGGCGAAACGGCGGAACAGGCGGAGGACGGACTCGTAAGCTGTCTCTGCGCCGTTTTTGACGCAACATACGACTCTAACCACTGCGGGTAGCTAGCCTTCGTGAACTCCAGCATCGTCTTCGCGCTGAGGGGCTAATACACGCATTCGAAAAAGCATGAGCATGTGCCCCAGCCACACATTCAACATACAATGATGTGTGCTTCTCACCCGCTCATCGCGTCGTTTGTCTTTCATGAACGAGAGCATGTGCGCCGCAAACGGCAACGCTACGGGCCGGCCACGCGATGCTGACCGCCGCGCACCCGAAATGCCGCGACTTTGGATTCGCTCTTCTTCCTTGAGCCGCCGCCGCGAACAGCGCCTGGGGACGCCAAGTCGAGCCGATACGGCGCGCTGCGACTCGGTCTTAAGCGCGACCAGAGCCTCGCGCTTGAACTTTAACGGTAGGTCTTGGTCTTCTTCGCCATGGCGATTTGAGAATGAGAGCAAATCAGATAAGCACGCGGCGCGAAGCTGCCGAGTTTCGCTCCAAAACATGAACCACGTGCGTGAGATTTTGGCTTGAAATTGAAGCATGAACATAAAGAATTAATCCAGCCAATCAAGATACGGGTTGCCCAATGATTGGCGGTATTTGTTTCGCTGGCGGGAATTTGGGTTGCAAAAATGTCTGGGCCGATCCTTCCGTCCGCATGTGTAACGCATTTTTTGCGATTGAACCAACTCGATCTTCAAACTGGTACTTCAGATTGAAGGACGAATGGGATCGAGCGCAAAAAACATGACTGAGAGAACGTCGCTCGTGAGTTTGAAAAGCATCAGAGAAGTAGATTGTGTGATTCGAGAAGCTGAATGTTGGTTCCACTCTGGATGGTTCCAGCATCGGTTTGAAGATGGGATGCGTGAGTCGGATATGCGGTGTTAGAGAAGTCGATTGATACTTTGTCGGTTCTCGCATCTGCTGGCTGATGGAAGCTTGAGCTGTATTTATCTTGGTGCGGTTGTAGCCGAGCAGGTTTATTTGTTGTGCCCTTCCTCATTGCATGTGCTTTAACTTCGCGCTCGTTCTGCACACTCAAATCCCGACGGGTCGCGTCTCGTAGTCCGTGACCCAGCTCCAATTGGCCTTCCCTTTGTGCGGATTTGACGAGACTCTTGGAGCTCGTCGGCTGGCCCATTGTCAGCACTTTGGTTGATTGTCTGAATGATTTTGGGCTGAGAATGTGCAGAAGCACCCTTGAAATGGTGGCGAAGTCGTTGGACCGAAGCGGCGAAGCTGCTAGCTCTGTCATCAGCAGCTGTCTGGGTCAGCCAAACGAAGCTAGGTTGAGACACCAGTACGAGTGAATATCGTCGAGTTCAAGATGTTCTTGACGCGCGAGCTTATCTTGAACCCTGTGTGTGCAGGGTAATCCCATGCTACGTGTGAAAGTCGTTGTGCATGCTCCAGTCTGTACCATTAACTGGCGTTGATTCGCTACACTCAGCGCGTACCGCGAGACTTTGTTGACGGCGCGCTGGTATATGCTGGAGAAGGCGATCGACGGCCGCTTGAACTAGTCATCAGCGATCTCGTTCTTCAGCTCGTGCAGTTGGCATCCCATCGTGACGTGGATATCTTGAAACACGCTGAGGAGGTCGCCAGCACACCGCCCGAGAAACCTTTTCAGGTTGCTGTTCATTAATTCAGCTCTTGAAGTTGCGACACATCCAAGCTGCAGGTGTGCGTCGACTCAGGCACTCACAAACTTCGTTTTGTGTGCAATCCACGGCTGCTCCAGGTAGGTCAGTGTTCGCGGATACTTGCTGAAAGAGCTCGACAGTTGTGACCATCCGTTGTGGAACGCTGCTGGCGCTGCCGACGTACACAGCTGGCTCCACACGCTGAGTAGCTCGTCCAGACCCTCCGCGGACTGGAAGGTCCTCTTGCAGTGCTTCACGATGTTTTTGTTGATATGCCATCGGCAGAGAACATGGTGCGCCGCTGGAAATGTTGTGCTTGTCGCCTTTGCCAGGGTTGAGTCGTTGTTGGTGGCCACGACGGTTGGGGCACGACTCCCTTCAAGAAAGTTGAGTGTCGCTGCCAATGCCCAAGCATAGTCGGACGCGTTTTAGCCGGCCATGAAGATGGCGCATCTGATAAACGACTGGTTCGTCGGCATCACTCCTGTGTACACAAGGAGTGACATCTTGAATCGGTTTGTCTTGTAAGTGGCGCCACGAAGTAGGACCTCATCGAGGTTTCGTAGCAGTGCGAGCGCTAGTAGTTGGGAGAAGCAAACTTGTGTGACGTCATTTGTCGAGTCGAGCTTGATGGGATAGCTATAGGAGTGCACTGCGAGCTCGTCCACAAAAGCTTGAATCGGACTTATTTCGCCAAGAGAGTCTCGCCTCTTGGTTTGCTTTTGATGTAAATGTCTCGCATGACGGTACCCATCTGCGGGTACTCGTTTCGTATCGCTGCTAGTCGTGCCCTCGGCTTGACGCTGGAGAGGGCCAATCCCTTGTTGCACTCGCGCTGGTTTTCGTTCAGTCGGCACGTCTTGGAATGGACACTTAAATTGCTTAAAAGTGCGATTTCTGCTGAAGTACGATGGTAGTAGTCAGAGTAGGAATAATGGGGGTCAGAATATCAACTCCTTAAGATATTACCTCCGTTTCAACAAGTTGTCACATCTCACTCTTCAATTGTTTCAAAATGTTTGTAGAACTTCAGGTGCTTAACGGACCGATACACAACCTCTGCTCCTATTGACGCCATATCCTCTGCTCCGGCCGCCACAACACTAACGGATGCACAGATGGCCAGCGAGAGACACCTGGCGCGCTTCAGCTTGCACTTTGACTTGCACGGTATCTGGATGTCATTGCCGCCTTCGTACTCGCTGTTCTTGTCCATGAACGTTTAAGGCGTCAGGAAGGCGCTATTGAGCGTATAAAGAGAAGATTCACGGAACGCAGACTCAATTGCAGTGATCAGCTGGTCGATGTTGCGCTGCTGCTGTTGCTGTTGATGTGACTGGATGGCAGCGAAGAGTCCCAGATCTAGAACATTTAAGGCACGAATTAGGGTTGTGTGCTGTTTGCGGAGTCAAATGCCAATCCTACACGAACGTGTTGCGGCTGTGGAAGCTAGGTCGTCTATACCAGTCATCTTCTCTTGGACTTTCGGATGAATGAAAACACTACGCCCCAAAACATACTGCCAGCCTGTTACCGCCCGCCATAACCATCGATAACTAGCTGTGCGTGTCCTTCATCTCGACGCACAAGGCACGTCTCAATTTCATAGGACAACACCATAGGCAAATCGAGTGAAAGGCACGTGTTGTGGGTTAAAGAATAAATGTCCAACCCAACATCCTCGGCGAAAATGAGCACAAAGAGGTGCAACGATCGACTAGATATCCTCATTCCAAAACGATGTGCTGTGGCCGCCCGACAAAGTACAAGTAGACTCCTGAACCCGCGTGTACGTGTCTGTCTGGGGAGCGCGCGCAAGGTTTTGTGATGGTACGACACTACGCTTGCACATATCGGCTCGCAAAGCTTGAACACTCTCCATCCAGCCGTTGTGGTCGTAAAAGCTTCTCTGGGTCGCTCACTCACAGCGAACACAGAAGTACCCATGCGGTACTTTCACGAGGATGAAGTTGATGGCTGCCCCGAAATCACCGGCCTTCTCGAGTCCAGTGGCCGCTGAAACAATCCCACATGAATAAGATGTTCTTGCTTGGGATTGGTTGGACTCCAAAGTGGTGCCAGAGAAAAACGAGGAAAATCGACGAGTCCCACTTGCATTTGCCATTATTGAATACTTGGACGCCGTTCTCATTGGTCACCCTCGGTAAAATCCTTCCATACCCCACGGCCGAATCCGTTTTCCGTTTTATGTAGACAGTCTATGTCGATGATCGCTGCTTGAGCACCACGAAAGGAGCCAACTTGTCGCCGTCTGGGTCCGCAGCGAAAATCACAGTCGTCCTACTCTTTTTGACACCGCTGAGGAGAATCCACACCACATTTTCACCTCGCGTTGATTTTGTTTGTAAGAAAATACTCAACTTTATTAATGTTGGCCGGCATTGAAAGCAGCGAAGCACCCAATCGCTGCGATTGCGTTGTGCACGTCGCCAGCAAATGCTCGAGTAGCCGCCATAGAGTCAGCAGGCGGTTTTTGATCCATAAGAGTTCGACAACATCTTCAAATAAGATGTGTGGCGAGAAACGGGTTCATTCTTCTCTACCATGCCGTGAAGTCGCCTTTAGTGATGCCGTCCTCCGCTGCAGCGTCTTGATCCTTCATCGTCAACAACACCAGAGGTACAACTGGCACTCCTTCACGACGCACATAGTGTAGTGGGCAAAGGCGCCTTCCGTTAATCCACTTCACCAGTTCCTCCTCTGTCTCCGCCAGTTGGATTGTCGCGACGCCAAGCTTGCGTGTCTTTTGAAGCTCCGCACTCTCGTCGAGCACGTTGTTCTGGATCCTGCCTTGCGGTCCACGGTAGACTTTTCGGCACTTGTTCGCTGCTGGAGCTTCCACGATCGACGCTAACAGCTCCTTTATGACTGCAGACATTCACATCTCCTGTACAACCCAAATCGTGTGGCGTTTGTCCGCCTGAATGGCAGATTGCCGTTTGAACTTGGGCGGTGTGGGCTTCGTTGGTTTGCCCATTTGGCGGATATTCTGGTGTGTTTATGCGGAATTATGTCTATATGAGTTGCGAGAGTGAGAGATAACTGCGGTTCGCAAAAGACCGTCACACTGCGTCATGGCGAAGGACGTAAAATTTTACCATGAGGGTTCAGAGCATGGAGTTTAAAAACATTGTGAGCATAGCTCGAGGCGAGGAACTTCTATCCTGGTCACCGCCGCCTCAAGAGTCTGAAGTCTCTCTCGAACCAACTTGAAACAGACAGACTACTTGATCCGGAATGAGAGAGCAGCAAAGAGAACAATGCGCCGTCGCTCACATCTGAGGTCGACGAAACATGGCCTACGCGTTAGGGAGTAGCAAGCACCACGTGTATCGCCTGGGGTTGCAGCTCGCCGTACAAGAAGCACTCGTCGCGGTGCGCCTCCGATCGCTTGATCGTTCGAAGTTCGTCTCTCGGGATGGCATGATCGATTAACCGTGCTGCGTCCGCAAAAAAACATTGGTGTCAGTGTAGGAGCATCGCAAACAATGAAGAAGCGAGGCTTGTAATCGTGCATGGCGAGCTGGAAGCGCAAAAGCTGGCTCCGACGGAAGGCCAACTGCATATCGTGCGGCTGCCTTGGCATGAACATACTGGACAGGAATGCTGGATGCACGCACTTCGTGAACTTCGTTGCTGCTGCCCGCCGATACACGTAGAAGGTGAGGTTGCCGCCATCCTTGGCCCCAGACCTCTTTGCAGATATGCCTGTTGGTCGTTCAAACGATGCTGCTGAGTGAAAGTCGTCCCCCTCGATGGTCACGTACGCGACTGTGTTGGAATGGAGTATTGCTTCGCACATTGCTACAAGGACCATAGGGTCCTTCATCATCACGAACAAGAAGACGTGAGCCACTGGGTCAAGCCATTTGAGGCACTCCAGGATGAGATGGTGAGGGAAGTCGAGGCTCTTCGAGTCCACCATGTACTTGAGTGTCTGTGCGCATCGGTGTCGCTCCAACTCGACACAGAGAGATAGCCGTACTTAAACGCTCGTCTTTGCCACAGCCATCGGCGCTCAAAACCAACACCCAAGGTCGATGAAGACCAACGAGAAGTTGAGGCGCCCGATCTCAAAAATCTTGACGAGAGCGCCGGCCCTCACGGTGCCCTTTATCCTCTCACCTGTGGTGCCCATCTTGTACGCCTCGCCCTAGTAAATCTTCACCTTGAGCGGCTCCACACGTTCGCAGTCCTTGTATCGCCAACTGATAAAACTCCGTGGACGGAGCGGGGTGATGAGTGCCTTCAGCAGCTGCAGGTCTTCGCTGGAATGCCGAGCAAACTTGAGGAGTCGATGGCTTATACGAATAGTTGGCTTTTGACGTCAGTTATAAGGTACTTTAATCTGGCGTAAATTAACCTGAACCGAGTTCTATACTATTCAAAGCTCTTGTATTTTGTAAAATTAAACTTGATCAAAGTATTATGTCGTTTAAAGGGAGCACAATAATGATAAAAACATTCACAATCGAGAGTGCGTGTATTTGAGTGAGTCATGATGCTTTCAAAGGATTGTCACAATGTTTGGTCAAACGGGATGTATTGTCCCGTGCGCTGGAAGCACTTCATGTAGTCTTGTTTCGTCACTAGTTCGCTACAACTCTCTACTTTACGATGCTCTTCGCGCTTACGGCGCGTTACCGTGGATGTGGCGTCTTAAGTTGTGAAACAGCGCTTCAATCCGGTTCAACATTATTAATGTGCCCTCATTATTCTCGATGTTATTGTTTTCAACATGATTCCCTCGTTAAATCTCATGTAAAACGCACACTTCGCTTTTGGGTGTAGCGTTTGCGATACTGCACAACGAATTTAACCGCGCTATTTAGATGTATTAACCAGGGCGATTTGAGTAGTGTTGTTAACGAGTGCGAATTTGTTGTCAAAGTAGGAATCCCATATAATTAGTGGAGTTGAGCCCGCAACATATTGTGCGCACACCTAAAGCAGTTTAAACTTAAGTCCAAATGTCAGCTCAAACGTGGTTACACGTTAAATTTGGCTGCATTTCGAGCTAAAAGACATCGAGTAGGAGGCGACTAAGCACAAGTCAGGAGCGCTGGACTCGACGATCGCGACGAAAAAGACGTTGCATACCCAGAAGGTTGCGCTGAACGCGTTTTTCGCGTCTCTAGTGACTGAAAATGCCAGAGGACTGGATTGTGCAAAAGTCACTCTCAATTTTTTTGAAAACGTATAAATTGCAGAAATTAGACTGCAACAAATAGGAAGCATACAAAGTTCGAGCAAGTCCTGGCGACTTTGATGCAACGTTCATCCAACCACCACAAATCTCAATGCAATCCGTGTGTCTGCACATTCCAATCTTTTCCACTCTAACCACAGAGGATATTTTCACCAAATAAAACGAAGTTTCATGAGTCGTACTTTGCTTTAAAACAAAAGCACGGAACCTGACATGAAGTGCGTATTTCATTTTAAAAAATATCAATTGTTAATGAGTCTGGTGGGAACTTGTAGCCGAAAATTGCGTTAATATTTCACACCCGAAATGACGAATAGACGATACAATTGATCGATTTATATTGCTTTTGGTGCTCTCCAAACAACCTTTTCGCGCCCACACCTAATATAGATACCCAAAATGACGTCGTTCAGCATACGAGGGGATTTTATTTTGGCATTTAACACTTCTAGACCCACGATTTTTGCCCCAAATTTCCTAACTAAGATGTATAATACATCTTAATGATTTCAACTTGATGTTTGTATTTGTGGGTTTCGGACACGAGGTCTCCAAAATCGTCGAGACTAATACGCGCAATACATCTTAATTTGAATATGACCAGAACATGAAGATTTTCAATCCGTGTTTCATATATAGAAAGTGATGCGCAACTTAAACTCGTGGCCCTCAAATGTCTGAAATCCACCCCGGAAACCGTGCAAAAGCACCACAGTCACACGTACAAGGAGATACTCCGAATACAACTACCCAATCAAACAGATGAAAACGAATGGCGTGGCGACCACACGAGACCGCCAACTCACAGGCAAGCTCCATTCACCTCAGACTCTCTCCCCCTCACACTCCCTCGCTGTCTCGCGTCGATTCGCTCTTGGTCGCTCAAAGTCGCTGTTATTCGCCCCACCGTTGGCGCTCTCGTTTGAGCTCCCATCGCCGCTATAGTTCCCGTTGCTTCCTGCACCTTGCCGTTGTCCCAGAGCGCAAGCTAAATATGGCTGCAGGTTGCCTGGTTGCCGACGTTACAGTCGAGCTGGCGAGCCTTCTTGCACAGGAAGACATGACCGCAGCCTCCCTCATCCGTGCACTCTTGCCATATTACGCTGTCTCGAGCGGATTCTTGCGCGTCCCTTTGAGCACCGAACACATGTTGCATGTGATGAGCCTTCAA
>SMMQ01003047.1:41729-53379 GCA_008271595.1 [Pythium] brassicae (nom. inval.) | reverse complement strand
CACTGCACGTGTGAGTCCCCACCCACCCACCCTCCACCACGTTTCAGCAGCATAGACACAGCACACAACGACTCGTACCGCCAGCAAACGGCACCAGGTGCGCCGCCCCGCCCGACAGGATGTTCGGCGGCGCTCTCGTGAGCAGCAGGCGGCGCCACGCAGTGGTGTGCACCACGGGCGTTCGCGTCTTGTCTGCGTCCAGACCGGAGCGTTCACCTGCGACCCAAACAGCGGCGCTCGAGACAGTGATCGGAGAGCTGCTGCTGCTGCTTTCCCCCGTGGGTTTGCTGCTGGTGGTGGTGTAACTGACGCTCTTCACATTGGTGCAACTCGCTGGGGACTTCACCGGTATCGCCACTTCGCGCGGCGATGGAGAGATGGCAAGCGACGGGTCCTCTCGCACGACGCGAGCGGCTGCACTGTGCTTCGTACGCCGCTCGATCTCGTCCACGCGCGACCGCGGCGCCGCGCTCTTGCGCGACTCTAAACGCGGCGGCTTGCGCGCGGCCGGCGGAGCCGACGGCGCCGAGCCGCCGCCGCTGCGTTCCGCTGCTCGCTTGTGCATCAAGCTGAGCTGCTCGAGCTCGCGGCGCTGCGCCTGCAGTTCGCTGAACGACAGCTTCTCTGTCAGCTGGTGGAACGCGTGGTCCGTCCGTCGCGGCAGCTGCCGCGGCTCCGAGCCGCTCGCGTGTCGTGCTGTTATCTGCTCCACAGCAACAGCAGCGGAGACAGAAGCATGGGAGCTCTGGCTGGTGGAGCGCTTCACGGCGGGGCGTGCGGCTTTGCCTGCCGCCGTGCGCCGCTGCTTCTTCTGTCGGCGCTCAGCCTCCGAGTCCTCCGACTCGCGCGTGTCGTCGTCGTCCTCCGAGTCCGACACCATGCTGATGAATGCGGGCGGGCGCGACGTCCTCGCAGCCGCTGACTTGGCCTTCGTCGGCGCTGCAGCAGACGCTGACAGCGGCCGGGACTTGGAGTTCACTGCCTGCTTCTTGGCCGCCTGCGTCGTTCGCGGCGCTGGCGACCTGGACGCCTCTGCGTCGTCGCTCGAGCTGTCGGCCTCACTGCGGCTGCGCCTGCTGCTGTCATCGCTGTCGCGCTCGTCGTCGGACGGCGACGCGTACCGAGCGCGCTTCGCTGCTTTCTTCGCGATCGGCTTTGACCGCTTCGCCGCACGGTCAGCTCGGCGGTGGACGCCCGCGCTCGAGCTGCGCTGTTTGAGCTTCGGCTTGAGAGCTGCCTTGGCCTTCGGCTTTCGCGTCGGTTTAGTTGCGTGCTGGCTGCGCTTGCGCTTGCCGGGAAATGCACGCGATCCGTCGTACGCGGCCCGGTTGTCGTACGCGTCGCTGTCGGCGTCGCTGCTGCTGCTGCTGTCGCTGCTGCTCATGATCTCGCGCACGAGGTACTGCGCGTGCTCGTCCGAGTCGTAGGCGGACGCTGCAGGCGCCGACTTGCGCGCCGCTTGTGGGCCGCTGCTGCGGCCGCCGGCGTTGCCATAGCCGCCGCCGTCGCTCTCGTCGTCGCTCGAGCTGTCAAGCACGATCACGCCGTCATCGTCCACTGCAGAGAGCGGCAATTCGAGTGAGTGAAAATGGGTCTATCAGCAAGAGAGCGGCGCGCATTAGAGAGCGGCGGAGCGCGCACCGATCATCGCGGGAGTCGCGCACGAGCGGATCCACACGCGCGCGTGCTTCCGTTGCTACTATTCGCGCGCGTTTTTCGCGATTGGTGGATGGACGGGATGTGAAGGGTGGATAGTGAAGAAATTGAATGAATCGTTATTAACAGAGTGAAGAATCGCTCGACCGTGAGAACGAACAGGTCAGCGGCTGTCAACGTCGTGTTCGTCTCGTACGCTGAGCGCTCTCTCCAACAAGCGCTGCGTGACGCAATCCGCGCTTCCAGTTCAAATCTGAACGCAAGGAACGGCACATCCATCTCATTCGGCTTTGGCTTCGTCTGGGTCGTCGCCGCCTCGGGTCTCCTCGACACGGTCCAGAAGCGGCTTCGGCTGCTCGCCAATCGACGAGATGAGCCAGCTGCGCGTCTCCTCCAGCGCCTTGCCGAGCAGGTTGGAGCCGAACCAGCCAGCGCGTGTCTCAGCGTCGAGGTCGCCGGTCTCGCGGAACTTGCGGGACTCGCGGAAGAGCTCCTGGATCTTCGTCACGCTCACGCCAATGCCCCAGACTGCGTCTTGGCGGGACGCCTCGTAGAGCCGCTTGTGCTCGGTCGCGAGCAGGACGTCCTGAAGCTGCTCGTCCGACGCGAACTTGCGCTTGAGCGCGTCGACCATGACGCCGTAGCGCTTCTCGGTCCAGACCTGCTCGTCGTAGTTCGCCACCTGCCGCCCCAGCTTCTTGGCGACGGGCGGCGACTTGGCCTTGAGGATCGCGACCGCGAGCGCGCGGTTTGCCGGGTCGAATGTCTCCTGCTTCTTCTTCATAAAGTACTGTTCGCTCGAGAAGAACGCCTGCCCGTGCTCGTCTGTGAAGCGGCACGGGTGGAAGTTGCTCAGGCAGCCGAAGCGCGGGTCGCGCTGCCCGTAAAAGTACACGGCGTTCGCGGTCTCGAGAGACGTGGACGCGGAATCTGGCGCTGCTTTCCTGCCGCTCTTCGGCGCCATGGCGGGTGCACAGAGAGAGCGCGTGTGCGCGTTCTACAGAGGGCAAGGAAACGAGTTGTCTGCCTGGAGCGCACGGAAACGAAAGTGCTCGCAGACGTGAGAGTGATGGTCTTTTGTACCCATTTCAGAAGTGAATCCTTTCCATTGTGCTGCAACCTGCTGAGCAATCAACCACACGTCACTCCAAGGTCACTAAAGCGGGGGCGTTGCTGCTGCTGCCGCCGCCGCCGCCGCCCGCTGCTTCTCCTGCTGCGCGGCGACCCACTGCTCGATCCGCGCCTTGAGCTCCGTGTTTGGCGTGAGCTGCTCGGCCGTGAGCGGCGCGCGCGTGAACGGGTCGCTCTGGTCGTTCAGCAGGTGCTGCGTGATCGTCGCGCGGTCCATCGAGTAGCCGCTCGTGGGCAGCACGACCGGGTCCTTCATGAGCGTGACCATGAGCGGGTCAAGGAACTCGTCCGGGATCTCGCCGAGCGACTCCTCGAGCCGCGTCACGCTCTGCGCGGCCTCGGCGACCTGAGTGACAAACGCAGCGAACCGCGCGTGCGCATCCGGCGGCAGCAGCTGCGTGCGCGCAAGGATCGTCGCGCACTTGGCGAACACCGGGCCGTCGTAGTAGCCGTTCGCGGCCACAGCTGCGCGGAAGCTCGCGTACGGCGCAAAGTGCAGCAGCGTCTCGACAATCTCTTTCAGCATCTGCTTGGGGCGGAACTTGTACTGCTCTGGGTTCGGCACCTTGAGCTCGAGCCCGCGCGGGCCCGCGAGCTTCACGAGCACGCTGTTGAGCATCGACACGAGCCGGTCTTCGAGCTCCGGCATCTCGACAAACGGCGTCTGGATCTCCGACGTCAGGTACGACATCATGTGAATCGTCTCGTTCGCGAGCTGCAGGCTCGACGTCACTGTGCGCTCCTTGTCCGCGAGCAGGCTCTGCTTCTGTTCGCGCACGGCCTCGTCGAGCGCGGCCCAGCGCGCCACGTCCTGCATCTCTTCTTGGAGCACCTTGATCTCTGGCAGGCTGATGAGCGCGTCGGTGACGAGCCCGTTGATGTGGTTCATGAGCCCGTGCGCAAAGCGGACAAAGCTCCCGCGGTGCTCCGCGATGCGCACGAACGCGGCCTTGTGGCCCGGCTGGCGCCAGAGGAACTTGAGCAGGCACGCAATGTTGTACCGGTGCTCGAGCTTCTCGTAAAAGCCCGTGTGCTCGACGTCGCCGTAGAGCGCGAGGAGGCTCGGCGCAAGGTGTTGCTGCGCGAGCGGGTCCGTCGTCAGCAGCTGCACGCCTGCGGCGGTGCCTGCAGTTTCGCGCTCATCCGACTCCTCGGTCGGCAGAAAGACGCGGAAGAGCACTTCGCTCATCTTGGCGCGCAGGTGCGGGCTGCGCACGTACGCTGGGCTCGAGAGCACGACCAGCACCATCGTGAGCACCGCGTCGAGCGCGAGCGCCTGCAGCGCCTTGGGCTGCAGCCGCGCGACAAAGATCAGCACTGTGCACACGTCGTCGACGAGGTGCTCCGGCACGTGCGCGAGCAGCGCGTTGCTCGCTGGGTCCGGCAGCGGGAGCTGCAGCGCTGGCGCAGTGTCGCTCGTGGGGCCCCGCTGGCCGCTGCAGAGCGCGACGACAACCTCGGCCGAGAGCAGCACGAAGCGCAGGAGGTCGTGCAGCAAGTCCGGGTGCAGTAGCTCGGCGTCGAGCACCATCTTGGACGTCGCGAGCGAGTCAAAGTGCGCGCGCAGCCGCGGGTCCGCTGCGTCGTTCACGCGGCTCTGGAAGTACGACAGCTGGCGCAGGAGCCGGAGGTACTGGCCCATCGCCGCCACCGGCCCGAGGTGCACTGCGCGCGCTGTGAGAAAGTAGCAGCGCGTGACAAAGTTAAAGTCGCGCGCGACGTCCGCGACGTGGCGCGCGTCAGTCTCTGACGTGTTGCCGAGCAGCTTCGTCCCGTCGAACGGGAACACGGGGCTCTGCACGCCGAGGAACTCAACGTTGATCAAGTGCGCCTTGTGCGACGCCGGCGGCAGGAACGGGCCGCACAGCCGGAGCAGCACGGCCGTGAGGTTCAGCGCGGTGCCGTCCGACGACGTCACGTTCACGTCCGGGTTCTCCTTCGCGCGTTCGGCGTTCACGTGCACCGCCTGCTCGAGCCACGCGAGCACGTGCGCGCGCGCCGCGCCGCCGGCTTTCAGCAGTAGCGTCACGATCTCGGTCCCAGACTGGCGCACGGACGCGAGCTTGTGCTGCAGCGAGTGCACCGAGTTGTCCACGTCGGGCTTCGTGCGCTTCGTGATGTTGCTGAACATCTGCGCGACCGCCGGATCCTGGCCCGCGCTGAAGCGCAGCACAATGCCGAGCGCTGTCGCGTCCTGCAGCCGGCGGCCCGTGAACGGCGGCGTGAGCAGGAAGCCCGGGATCGACGTGAACACTGGGGCGAGCAGCTTCACGCGGCAGAGCACTGTGAGTACAAAGAGGTTGCGGTAAAAGTCCGCGAGCAGCGACGGCGGGTTGAGCAGAAAGAGCTCGGACACGAGCTTCTGGAAGACCGGCGCGAAGACCGCGGGCGTCGCGCCGCTTTGCTCGAGCTCGCTGGCGAGCGCCTCGAGGAACTCGGGCGTGAGCGCGTGGCTCTGCGCGCGCACGAGCTTGTCGAGCGCGTCCGCGTTGATCGTGCCGGTCGCGAACGGGAAGAAGTCCGGCTCGGTGAGCGCGGTCGCGCTGTAGTTGACGCACATCTCGCGCAGGCTCGCGACGCACTGCTCGGCGGCCGGCTTCTCGTCGGGCGTCAGGCGCACGTACGGCGACTGGAGCTTCTGCAGCTCGTCACGGCAGCGGTAGTAGCACTGCTCGAGGTACGCGACGACCGCGAGCGGCTGCGGCGTGCCGGAGAGCACCACCGGGTCCGTCACCACGCGCGCGTACAGCACCTCGCTGACGTTCGACGCCGTGAGCTCCGGCGTGTCGCCCTGTGCGGCGGCGTCGCCCATGAAGAGATACGCTGGATCCGCTGCTGCGACTGCGGGCGAGAGCGTTAGCTGCAGTATGCGCTGCACCATGTCGTTGATGTACGCGCGCGCGCCACCCGTCGAGCGCTTCTTCGCGAGCTTCTTGGGCGGCTCCACCACCGCCGGCGTCGGTTGCGCAGGGGGTTGTGGTGGCGGCGTCGGCGTCGGCGCTTTCGGGGGCTCCATTGGAGCGGCTGGCGCGGCTTTCGGGGCTGCTGCAGGCCCCGATGGCTGCTGCGTCACTTGTTGTTGTTGTTGTTGTTGTTGTTGTTGTGCATTCTGCAACTGCTGCAGACGCTCGAGGCGCTTGCGGCGGATTTCATCGGCCGACGGGACGGGCACCGGCGCCGACTCAGAGGCCGCGTCGGCAGCTTTCGTCTCCTCGTCGCCGTCGCCGCGGCCCTGGAGCCACGCGCCCACCCAGCTGGCCATTTGTGCGCCACGAGGTGGAGAGAGAGAGAAGCGTGAGCGAGGAGCTTCTTCGCGAAGTTTGGCTCGCAAAATGAGGATTTCCAATCAACAGGGATATGCGATTGTGAGGAAAACAAGGGATACGTAAACTGGATTGGAAGATTTACATATATAAGCTCTTTGAATCTTTAAATTATCAAATGTAGACTATACCGGTATACCGGTGGTGTCAAGATGGTCAAATCTGATTGACACATATGCAATGCAACAGGCAGTGCCAGCGATCCCAACACCACTTCAGCTCCTCACTTATCCAGCCGGCTCAATAGTACCGAAGCCCGATCTCAAGTGTCCGGACCGCTCCTTCAGCTGCGAACTCAAAGACGTTCGCGAGCACCGCTGGATCGAGTCTCCCGACATCCGCGCCGCTGATCGCTCGACTCGGACGAGATCGCTTGCGAGGCGGCTCGGACGCCGACGCCGAGCGAAGGTGCTGCAAGACGCTGAGAAACGCGTACCGGCTCGCCATGCAGAGCGGACGCCCAGTCACCCACCGGCCATTCGTTTCCATCAGCGCCGGCAAGCGAGGCTGGAGCAGGTCGGGCCATGCGCAGAGCCTGATGTGCGACAGCGTCCGATTCGCTGCCAGCATGTCCACGAGCGCGTCGAGGAACTCGTTGCTGAACGGCGCGCGATTGGCGTCAATGAAGTTGAGCTCCTGGAGCCGCTTCGCTGCAACCGACGCTGGGTCTTGGAGCACGCGAATCAAGTCCGTGGACTGCGTGTCGGCATCTTCCCAGAACGCGTCGATGTGCAGGCGCTCGAGCTTGCATTGCCCCCTCTCGAACGCTTCGATTAGCACCGCCGCCGCCGCCTTCTCCGTCCGTGGGAGCACGATGTCGGTCAGCTCCGGGCACGACGCCAGGATCTCGCGTAGGTCGGCGTTCGTCGTCAGCTTGCCGACGTGCAGCGACTGCAGCTTCGACCCGACGAAGCGGACAAGCGGCAACACCGACGAGGCGCAGCTGTCCCCGAATCGCAGCGAAATGACTGAGCCACGGTAGCCCGCCGAGAGCGACGACACCGGCGTTGCATCGTGCTCGACACTGTCGATCGCGCGGCGATCGACGCGACAGTGGCCGAAACAGGGAACGACAATGTCGACCCAGTCGTCGCCCTCGACGTCTTGCAGCACCCGGAAGCGGCCGCTTCGCTTGAGTTGGAACGTCTCGACGACCCCGCTGCTTTCGTCGACAGGCTTGATTCGGATCGAGGTCCCAGCGTCCAGGCGCGCGAACCCGAGATCGCAGTCATCACCACCGCCACCGTCCAAGTCAGTAGCTGGCAGCGAGCCCGTCGCTCGAGCTACTGCCGAGCTGGCGCCGCCACGCTGTCTGCCTTGACGTCTTGCACCGCCAACGCGACTCGCAGGAGAGCCTAGCAGCGCGCTCGCTGGGTTTGTCGCGGCCAAGACGCTCGTGATCGCATCCGCAAAGTTCTCCGCGAATCTGCCAACGTCCAGTCCGAGATCGAAGACGCAGGCGGCCGCGTCCTTGCTGAAGAGCGCGTAGACCAGCCACTTGAGCATGCGCTGGCCGCTCTCTGGTACCCTCTCGACGCCGGCCAGACTGAGATTGACCCGACGGACGTCCTGCATCGTCAGGAACGACGAGAAGAGCGCCTCGAGCTGCTGCTGGTACGCTCGGTCGTCCATCCTCCGGCGCGTGAACGCCAGGTGGGTGTAGAACGCCAGGGAGCGGCCCACCTCGCTCGTGTCATCCGGCACCACCTGCTCGATGCCCAAGGTCGCGCGCAGCGAACCGGCATCGGTGAGGCCCTGCAGCACGGGGCCGAGCTCGGCGACCGGAGCCCGCGCGGCCCACGCGTCGGTGGCGAAATCCACGGCGCCGTCGAATTGCACGCCGAGACTCAGCAGCTCGGCCAGCGCCGTCGAGAGCCCGCGCTCCCGGGGTGAGCAGCCGTTGATCCCCGCCACGCCGACGCGCTGGAGCGTGAACGGGAAGCGGCAGCGCCACTGGCTGTCGCTTTCGCGCGGCGGTGCGGCCAGCGGCGCGCTCGCGAGCGCGGCGGCCCGCCGGACCACAGCGGCAGCCGCGCGCAGGTACTCGGCGACGGGCACGCGCTGCTCGCCTTGGCGCAGCGTGAACGTGAACGTGACGGGGAGCCGATTCTCCGGCGCGTCGACGCGGCGCCGCTCGGCCGGCGTGAGCGCGGCATAAATCTCCTGCATCGTGCGGCGGAACGTGCTGCGCACCGAGTGCGCGTCGAACGCGAAGAAGAACGCGGCGAACATCGCGGCGTCCGACTCCTTCAGCCTGTGCGCAGTGCACTTGAGCACGAGGCCAGGGGGCAGCGTGGGCGCCGGCGGGCCCCCTCTGCAAATCACGTACGGCGGCAGAAACCCGACGAGTCGGGGGTCCATCGTCCGCTCGAGCGCCATCAGCATGTCGGCATGCGCGGGGTACATGCACGACTCGACGAGCGAGCGCACGTGCAGGAGCTCCGCGGTCTCGCGGGCGAGCACGAAGAAGCGGCGCCAGCCTGCCGCATTCAGCTCGAGCGAGTCGACGTCGAACGTCACAGTGCGGTCGTCCGACGTGGCGCACCGGATCTGCGTCCGCCACGGCTTGAGCAGCTCGCACCAGCGCTCGAGCCCGAGCGGCATTGTCGACGTTTGGGGGCACACTTCACCATACAAACTTCCAGTCATTTTTGATTCGGATCCCAACACAACCCAACTCAAATGGGTTGATTTTTCCTTCCAGCTTCGTCGCGTCACTCACGGCTCCGGCTGCTTGCGCTCGCCGCCGTCGTCGCTCTCCGCCGCGTCGCCGCCGCCGGCGAGCGTCTGCGTCCAGTCGAACAGCTCCCAGTGCGTTAGGAACGCCAGCACCTGCGCCTTCTCAGTCTCGAACGTGCGCCGGTTGCCGGCGTCGCGCCGTCCGTACTTAGGCGGGTCGACCCCGAGCATCCCAGCAACCACGTTCACGCCAAAGTCCACGGGGAACTTGGCTTCGTCCTCAATCACGTGTGCGTAGCCGCCACCGCCACCGTCTCCGCCGCCGCCACTCCCCGCCCACTCGATGTGGAAGTACGCAAACTGCGGCGGCACGTGCCGCTTCACGCCAGCGCCGGCGCGCGTCGCAATGATCTTTGGGTGCGTCGCCCACTCCTCGTCGACCTGCAGCAGCTCCTGCTTGAAGTACAGCGGCGTGTCGAGCGCGAGCGCGCGCGGCACGGGGATGCACTCGATCGCCGTATGGCGCTGCTGCGCCGGCGCGCGCGTCTGCTCGAGAAACACGATGCCGAGCCCGAAGCGCTGCTCGCACATGCGCGCGAGCGCCTGCTGGAACCGCGCGACCTCGTCGCTCACCTGCTCGCTCGCGTGCGCGGTCGACGCTGCGTGCTCGAGCGGGACAATCACGCAGTGCGCGGGGTGCAGCCCCGGCCGGTCCGGCACTGCGAGGTACGTGTACTCGCCGAGCGAGAGCAGCAGGTGCTGCTTGAACGCCGGGCTCCCCATGCACCGCGCGCACGTCGCCACTCGCGCGTTCCAGCGCTTCGCGTCGCCGACCGACTGCGCGCGCGCGCGCTCATTCGCGGCGCGCGCGGTCAGCTGCGACGCGCGCGGCGCGTACAGCGCCGTGTCGACCTGGTCGTCCTCGTCCAAGCCGCTCGACAGGGTCGCCCCGGTCCCCTTATAGCGCGCGCCGAGCCGCACAATGTTGCGCGCGTACGTTGCATCCATGTCGCTGGCACCAGCGCCGCGCCCACCGAAGTGCGCCCGCGCCACCCGCTCGGCGCGCACGAGCTCGTCGAGCGACGCGCTGATCGCGCCGGCGTCTGCGTCGTGATGCTGGCTGCTCGTCGCCTTCTTGCCGCGGCGCGCGCCGTGGCGCAGGTCCTCTTTCGCCAGCGGCGGCAGCGCACCGACGACTGCGTCGTAGTGCGGGACCGCCGCCGCGGCTGCGGCCTGCGCGCGAAGGGCTTCCAGCTCGTTCAGCTGCTCCTTCAGGCGCTGGAACAGCGCCTTGTTGCCCGCCATCTGCGCGCGCAGCGCTCGCGCTGCGAGCTTGTTCAGGTCGACGTCGTCGCGTTGAGACGCGGACGCCGACGGTGTCGCCCCGTCGCTCGCAGGTGTCGGAGCGCTGCCGCCGTACAAGAACGCCTTCCGCTTCTCCAGAAGCTCCTTCTCGCGCTGCGCGGCCGCCTCGTCGACTACTCGTGCGGCCACGGGAGTCGCACGCGCGACTGTTGGCTGTTTCGACGCTGCCGGCGCGGCGGTCGAGCGCTTCTCTGACGACACTGCATGCTCGCTCGAGCGACCGCGTCTTTCGTGCGTAGCGGCGGCTGGCGACCGCGGATGAGAGCGCGAGCGACTCCGCCTCGTACGCGTGTGGCTGTCCGTGTCGCGTCGGCTCCGACTGCGACTGCGGCTCGCGCGCCGCTTATGGCGCTCGCCACCACGAGCCGACGACACTCTCGGCCGCTGTCGCTCGCGCTGCTCCTCGTCGTCTTGATCCTCAAAGTTCGGCAGCTTGGTGTAGTCGATCGGCTCGTCGCCGTCGTCAGCGGCCTCTTGTCGCGACCCACGAGTTGCGTCGCCCGCGTCGTCGCCCGCGTCGTCGCCGTCGTCAAGCTCGCGCATCGGGCGGAGCGACACCGCGTGCTGCATTCTCGTCGAGTAGCTCGACAGCAGCGTCTTGTCGCTCGCGTCGCGGCCGAGCGGAAGCGTGCGGCGCCCACGCGGCGGTGCGGCCTTGGCGCTCCCGTCCTCGTCGTACCGCGTGTAGTGGAGGTGCGAGTGCGCGCGCGCCGAGCCCCTCGCGCTCTCGCGGAGCACATCGAGTGACCCGAAGCGCTCCTGCACGACCTCCTCCAGTGGCCGCCCGGTCTCGCGGGCCGCCGCTTTCGCGCGCTGCAGCATCTTGAGGCGCCAGCTCGCTCCGCCGTCACCAAACAGCGGCTGGGGCGGCTCGTCACTCGCGCGCGCAGCGGCAGCACCAACACCAGCGCCACTCGGTGCGTCGCCCATGTCCGCGGGCCGCTTGTCCGGGTTCTTTGGGTCGTAGAGGCCGTAGTACATGCCCGTGACGGGCTCGCGCACGCCCGCGTCGATCTCCGCCTGGATCGTGTCGGCGCGCTCCTGCTCGCGCAGCTCCTCCGCGGTCTTCTGCTTGGGCGCTGGCGCTGTCTCGGACAGGAACGGCTGCGAGCAGCAGCCAACAGACCACCAGTCAGTTAGTCNNNGCCAGCCGCCACTGAGGTGCTGAGTGCAGCGCCCCCTCCCCCCCCTCCCCCTCTCTCTCTCATGCAGCGTAACCAGCAGAAGCCAGACACACACACACTCACCATCGCCATCCACTCGTCGCGGTCGAGCGCTGCCGTCCGCTCTTCTTTCCTCGGCAGCGCGTTGTTCCGGCCACTGCTGCTGCTGTTGCTACTGTCGCTGTCACTGTCGCTGTCGCCCCCAGACGCGTGCTTACTGCGCTTGTGCTTCTTGTGTTTCTTGTGCTTCGGGTGGCTCTTGTCGTTCTTGTGCTTCTTGCGGCTCTTGCGGCTTTCAGACGCGCTCTCCCCCGCCACGCGCTTCTCCAGCGA